>JABXWE010010830.1:0-15816 GCA_014611495.1 Limonius californicus | reverse complement strand
TCCGGAAAACATCATTCGTCGACACAACAGGAACCAAAATAATGTGGCATAGCTAGTGTATTTTATTATTAATGAACACCTTGTATATTTGTACATTTTTTACTAAATGTATTTAATTTCGAAAATAAAGACACATTAAGATAATAAACACAAAATTTTACCTACCATCAATGCCAACTTCCTTGGCAACTTCTGCCCATAACGATTTGAGGATTTTAGAATTCTTCCGCAATTCGTCTGCAGGGTCCCATATTGCTTTCCTCTTGTAAACGGCCGAGATCAGCATTTCTTCCATGATTGAACGGGTGGTGGCTAGCTGCAATTATCAAACACGACTGATTCCCTTGCTACCCGCTTGGCGACTCGCTAGGCTAGTTGGGTAGGTTGGAGGGAGCAATGCGGCCGGCGCCAATCCGGCAGCATGTGACGGAAACGTACCTCGCGGGTTACTCGGTGGGTTGCTTGGCGAGTCGCCACCCACTACCCTCCAGGTAAACAACTTCCACTGCGGCCGCACCTATACAAAAATGTATTTTGAAAATTCCTCATTCCGTGAACAAATTGTTTTTTGATTACACCATTTTATATAAATATAGTAACTTATGTTAATTTCATGAAGTAAAATTATTATACTAACTAAGTAATAGAATGAGATAATTATTTTTTTATCGCTATTAATTTAACATGTTTAATAAAAAAATTCGCCCAACGTGGGGCTCGAACCCACGACCCTGAGATTAAGAGTCTCATGCTCTACCGACTGAGCTAGCCGGGCACTGCTCCAAACTTTATTAATAGTAGTTTAAGTGTAGCACGCACAGCGTCTCAAAAACAATGTTTATAATTTATATGTATTTACTGTGAATAGATTTTTCAGTTATAATTAAACATTGTAGTTACAACCAAAACAATAAATTGTATTTAGTTAATTTCTGGGAATTGTCAAAATGATGGTCGCGAATGTATTAAAGCAGGGATTCTTAAACTTTATGAGTTCCAGAACCCCTTTGAAAAGACTTACATCCGGATCCCTTACTAACAACTTCATACTTTTGCTTAGTAGGTACAACCTGAATAAAGAATAAAACGTTTTTATAGAAACAATATTATGTATTTCCACTATACTAATGAATACAATCCCAAGTTGAATTTAAAATGTTTTTTGGCGACAGGGATTTGGTTCGATTTATTGCGCTTGTATTACATATTACTGTAATGAGATATTAATTGGGATTGCATAGCATTTGTATTACCATTTCTCACAATGAAATTAAATCATAAATTTAATTTTAGTTGTGGACCCCTAAACATAGGACGCCCGGGGGTCTGCGAACCCCAGTTTAAGAACTCCTGTGTTAGAGGGTGTACAGTGAGAGGTTTCCAAATCCATCAAACCTTTGCCGCTGTTGAGAGACGTTTCCACGAAACGGGTCGTTTTGCCCCTGACTGCTGATTATGAAGGTGAACGTATGATAAGGAGTCCAGGGGTTAAAGAAGAAATTTTGGAACGGGTTGCCAAAGGTTTCCAAGTAGGAGTAGATATCTAGAGATGCCGTTCATAGAGTTTTAAAGGAATAGGTGCTTCATCCATACCACATCGCATCAGTACCAAATTTTTCAGATCTTAAACTCGATGTACATCTGGTCTTCTATCGGTTCATTAATGAGCAGAGGCCTCAAAATGTGAATTTCGATAGAAACATTTTATTCGCCGATGAAGTTTGTTTTAAGTGGAGGTCCATAACAAATTTGCACAACGAACACGTTTACGCTGATGACAATCCGCATGCAACAACGATAACACATTTTCAATATGAGTTCAGGATTAACGTGTGGGCAGTGGGCATTTTGAACATCTCTAAAATACTTTGCCAGATTTATTGGATGATCTGTCTTTAGGACATTGACGATATATGTGGTTCGTGTTTAATGGGGCACTTTAAATGCCCGCAACCATTTAAATCACCTATCTAAACCCAAACAAATAGATATAACGCAGTTGGATTATTTTTTATGAGGAGCTTTAAAAATCATGGTGTACTCTACATCCGATTTTTATTCTGTTTGTTCTGTTTGCTTTTATTTTATTAACTTGTTTAGAAGCCAACGAACAACAAATCAAAAGTATTTTTTCTGTCCAAACTACGGCAGATAGCAAAATCGAACAAGAAACGCACCGTTTTCGAGGTACAGGTAACAGTTATCTAACTACCTGAATGTTGTTTAATTGAGTCGTACCTTTTTGCATACCGTCTTATTGGCCTCTTTTACTTTACATTTTTGCAAGAACTATTGCCTGAATTGTTGGAAGAAGTACCATTGGGGATTCGCCAACAAAACTGACTTCAACATTACGGTGCGCCAGCACACTTTTCGCTTGCCGTCTGAAACTATATCAACCAAGCAATTGATGACGGTGATGAATTTACCGAAAGGGACCATTAGCGTGGCCACTACGCTCGTCGGACCTGACTCCCCTAGATTTTAGACGCCTTCCGAGTTGGAAGAAGATCTGCTAAGTACGTATTCTGACTGCAGCGCAAGAACTCCAAACATCGCCCTGTTGAAAGAGTATATCAAAATATACTTCGGAGGTGCAATGTTTGCATCGATGTTGTTTGACTATTATAACCATTACCCGATACTCCTAAGAACAATCTTCGCTCGAAAACGGTGCGTTACCGGATATAAGTTTCTTATAAAAGTTGATGTATTTTGGATCCCCTACATACCCTATAAATTTGTAACACGCATTCATTAACACCCTGCATATTGTCGATAAAGCGTGTAGAGGTGTAGGAGTAATAATGTTTTAAAAGTATTGAAAATGTTTAGTGAATGATGATCTTTTTTTATAGATACTTGAAAAGTTCGTACTTTATAACTACTAATGAAAGCATCTAATATATGAAAGAAGAACCTGGATTACAACGAGGTATTTAAGACTACAAATATTTGCTCGTTATATCCCTTAAACCAAATGTAGTAGTAGTTTATTTCATTTAATCATACATGATTATTGAATACCTGGGTAATATCAAAAACATATTTACATACATATCAAAAACATATTTACACAACATTTTAACTTAACATACATATCACAATTGAGGACTATAAACACATAACAAAAAGCGGGAGACATGCAACAATAAATAAAGCAATCACACTAGGTACTTAGAAAACATTTTAAAACTTAAATTTAACAATTGAGGAGCACCGGGTGGCATCATCCAACTACCCTGCCTTTTTCCTGTCTTTTTCCTTCCAAAAATTTTACATATTTTGATTTAAATTGTTTTATTGACTTAGATTCTTTTATTTCAATAGGAAGTTCATTAAACGCGTTTACTCCTTCATAAAACACCGAATTTTTTGTTGTTGTTTTGTTAGCTCGTTCTGGTCTAAAATTTGCATTACTTCGTGTAGCATATGAATGAACGTCCTGGTTCTTTTGTAGCGCAAGATACTCAGGATATTTCTTTGTTTTGATTTTATATATGAAAACCATGGTATACAAATGTATTACCTCATTTATTGACAGCCAATTAAGAGTCTTCAACATGAGATTTATTGGAGTGTATTTATTACAGTTCAAGATAATACGCATAGCCCTATTTTGAAGAATTTGAAGTCTATTTTTCTGCATTTCATTTAACAAAAATAATATTGAGCAGCAATACTGATAATGGGGTCTTATTATTGTATTGTATATAGTGATTTTATTGTACACGGAAACGTATTTGGAAGTTCTTCTCAAAAACCCATTTTTTTATTTATTTTTTTACATAGTTGTTCAAAATGATTGCTAAAATTTAAATTATTATCAATAATAATTCCTAAATATTTTATTTCCGATACCCATTCTATGCATTTATCGTCAATACACAGTTTAAGTTTGCTAATTTCAGAATTTTTCAGTTTCGTTTTTGTAGATATTATCATAGCTTTGGTTTTTTGAACATTAATAAGAATTTTGTTAGCGTTGAGCCAGGGAATTAAAGTTTTTAAGTCGTTATTAACTAGTGTAACTGCATCTGAGGGATCTTGACTAGACGCATATAGAAGGGTATCATCTGCAAATAATTTAATATTGCAGTTATTTATAACATTGCAGATATCATTGACATAGATAATAAATAACAAAGGACCTAATACCGAGCCTTGTGGTACTCCATGTTTATTTTCCAAAGGTACTGAATTTTCATTTTCATATTTGGTAATTTGATATCGATCAATTAAATAGTTACTGAACCACTGTAGAACTGTACCATTCAGCCCATAGTAACTTAATTTGTAATATACTATACTGTACAAGAAACGCCAAAAACCAAATGTAATATACTATACTATACGAGAAACGCATTAAATATTTATAGTTCTAAACCTTAAGATACCATGTTTATTATCAGCAGAACACATTTATACACTTACAAATATTATAAACCCATAAAATAGCCATTATCTGCTACACCAAAACAAATTCATATGCAGATGTGAATACATAGCTATTTATTTAGTATTGTACTAGCTGCTTTATTAAAATACATTCTCAATTGTTAGTTGTTTCTGTACTTTAAATCTTTCCTGAGAGTAGAACAGCATTTTTGTCAATACCATTTTATTAAAAAAATAATTCCAACTCCAGAAGATATCACAATTTTAAATATTATCTAAAGTGACTTGGTAACACTATTTATGGGTACGTATAGAATAAATACCTACTGACGCACTGTCTCAGGAAAATTATTCAAAGGAATCATAATCCACAACAGAACTTCTGAGATTAAGTTTGTTTGGATGTAAATATTTTCTGAATAATACAAGCTGCAAATGCTAAATATATTCTAATTTGTGTGCTCTTTTTTTTCAAGGTTGACCAATAGAAATCCAAACATTTACGTCATAAATCTGAGCTCTGATTGTAACTGGGCTCGTTTGAAATAAATTGGTTTTATTTTAAGACATATTATTTTGCATTAAAGATAACCTGTTTTGTATTAAACTGTAACAACGCTATGGTTATCACAATACGGAATTCGATCTTTAACGGCGAAGGTTATAAATCAGGGTGTAGCTCCCGAGATATTCAAGTAGTCCATAACAACATTCGCACATGGGACAGCAGGTGGAGGATAGAACTAAACGCAGAAAAATCAGTAACAATTTTATTTCGATATCCGAACTCCCCCAGAAATCCATAATTGGATACATCTGTTATTAACATTTCTATCCACAATCAACAAATCCCTCTCGGTAACCAAGCCCAATTTCTAGGAATCACCTTATAACATAATGTACTACTCTCGGTATTCGTAGAATCCCAAAAAAAAGTACGCAAGCAACCTCCTCCCACTCATCCAAGGCTTCAATTCTCGAACCCTCTTACATACATACAATACCTTCATACGTTCTATTATCAATTACCGAGCTCTCTTGTATGCCACCAGCAAAAACCATCTTCTCCATGCGAAAGACAAATTCTTCGTTATATGGTCCGTCTTCACCGAGCATATTCCACTATCCAAGTGCACATCGACACCCAAATAATTCCAATCAGCGACCATTTCTTCGAACTGCAAAACTAATAGATATCCCGTAGCCTCCTCTACGGCATCCCTATTACCCTAGAATCTCTCAAAACGTCCCATAATACATCTAAACGACACAATATCTTGTAAACCGTGTCTCTAGGAAACCCCATAGGAAACTAAAACACCCTCTTTACGCTCACCATACCAAGACCTTCTAAACAATCTCATTACCCTAGTGGTTAATGAGATAACTGACACTAAACTAAATCCATTTTTCAAATTTTTGATAATCCACCAGGATGACATGGACCCTAGAAGGCAAAAGAAGATCAAGAATTGAAGAGGATAAATGGCAAGAATGGCCCCGCCCATCTATCAATTACAACTAATTTAAATTAATGAAGTGTAATATTCTTAGCCATTAAATGAATAAACGTATTTGTATCTGAAACGCTCGAATTTTAGTATTATTATTGGATTAATTGTTAAACCAAATTGTTATCGCTAATGCAATTGCTATTATAATTTGATAAACAAAGTTGCAATTCATACCAACGTATTTTTATAGTACTCATTATCCATAAGTAATCTGTATTAATTACTTAAATACATGTTATTATTCATTTAATGGATATTATTTTTCACATCTAACAAAGTGTTCAAAACCCATGGATGATTTTAACTTGTTAAACTGGTTCTAGGTCGTTAGCTCGCCACCACTTCCTCGCCGCCGTTTGTTCGCCACCGATTGCTTGATTGCTGATTGCTCGCTGTGAAAGATGCTCGCCAAACAACTTGCCAGTACTTACTTACTTACTTACACAGTACTAAGTATAACTGCACCAACGCAGAAAAACTTATTTACACTCTGTTAGGCACCTTCGCTTGTAAAATATATTAGCACATCTTTTGGTTCATAATTAAAACCTTTACTTTTATTTCCAGATACCATAAGTATAGGGAGAGCATTATTTTTTTATATTTTTTGATATTTTATTATGGAATATTCGTTTCTCCACGACCACTACGGAATTTCACAATTCTGAAATCAATTTTGATAATAGAAAGTTAACATTCTAACCTTTGTTATGGAAGAAATATTCTAAAACACTTTCCGGCTTATGCATTTTGCATGTATTTCATTCCATCACTAGTAATGGAATGAATATTCCGTAACAGTATAACAAAAAAAAAACAGTTAGTCTAGGAATCCATGACTAACAATTGACTTGAAACATCATAATTTTGCAATTTCATTGTAAATATTTGTTCCGAATCTTATTAATTTTATTGTATTTATTACATATCTTGTGGTCGTGGAGAAAGTATATAGTCTGCTACTCGGTTGGGAATGGAAATTCGATGCTCGCAGTTCCTCACGCTCGCCTTCGGCTCGCGTACGGAAGATTCCACTTGCATCGAATTTCCATTCCAACCTCGTTACAGAATGTACTATTATGGTAGTGGTCTGAGTGGATAAAAATTTAATAAAACGTTTGGAAATTTAAAATGCTGCTTCTATTCTAATAAAACCCTTTTAACGCTGCTTTAAGATGTGATTAATTCAAAATAATTTCTTCTTCTTCTTCTTCTCGTTTCCTCCTTATGCCCCTTCGGAGCGTCGGAGTTAAAAATAATTTTAAAATATATACAACATAAAAATCAGATACACTTCTAGTTAATTTTATTAGGAACAAATGTATTTCGACTTTATACAAGCCACTTCAGAGAATCCAACTTCACAAAATAAGACGTAGGAAATGACATTATAATCTGTATGGGTCTCTTAAATAACGCTGGACAATCTTCTTGCGAATTAATCCAAAACTCGAAAATGGTTGTCAATGAAAATTGTATCTTCTTTTCTGACTTGATGTTAAATCAGTGAATTCCTCTTCTTCCAACGATAAAACTGTAGGTGTAATTTCAAACGGGTTGGTTATCCAGTCATATTTAGTCAGAAAACTATCATTTTCAAAGAAGTAACCTTTAAAAGTTTTAGATAACGTTGTTAAATGATGTTTATGCATCTTAAAATAACACATACTTGTGGATGACTTGGTTTGTTATCGCCAATAAGCGCTTTTAAATTAATAAACCTTTCCATGTCTTCACAGTTTATCTTGTTTGGTCAGAGTTCCAATTTTCGTCAAATTCGGTTAATTTTATCTGATAGTTGTAATTTATGAGAATTATTTCCTTTAACTTCATATTTCAAATATTTAATGTTACAAAAATATCAGTCAAATAAACTAGTTTCATTATGAACAGTTAGTCAACAAAATTCTTGGAATCTCTGTGATTTTCTGTTTTCAAAAACGTACATATTTCCTACCTAAACTCAAGAACCCGTTGTATAACTTTTCCACGTGATACACTGAGATTCGCAAAAAAACAACAGTGCCCATATCATCGCACATTGAAGAAAATAGTTTTGCTCTTAAAGGCCTTGTTTTATATAATTTACAACAGAAATTACAACGGATAACACCAAATAAAGTCCTGGGCTGATTTCCTGCGAAGCGAGTGATTTCCTGTGTATCATGCAATGGTACCAAGTGGCATTTCGATTCTTTTTGTGTATACGTCCTTTAGACTATCATATTTTCCTGGTTTCGCTGGTGCCCCATCAGTACAAACATCAACACAGTTTTTCCAGTTTTCCACAGTTTATCAATTATTTGAAATAGATCCGCACCTGTATTTTTTTCTGAATTTATTTGCAGAAAAGTAAGTGCTCTCTTATAGATGCATTATCACAGTAACGAACGTAGGCTATCAAATGTGCATCTTTGATAATATCCTCGTCTAGCTACTAATAGTATTATTTGATACTAGTATTTTCTGAATTTCTTTAGCATAACATCTCCAAGCATTGTTGCGACCATAGCAACGGCGGCAGAAAGAATAAGATTTTCCGCAATAGTGTGAGGTTTCTTGCACTTGGCTATGCGATGTGAAACTTTATAAGAAGCAAGCAGAGCTGTTTGAGGCAACAACAAAACTGTATTAAAGGTTAATTTCTGATTACTAAACTCTTTCGATTTCTTCACAAAGAAATAGCTAGTTACATTTTTATGATCTTTATGGTTTGTTTGCAAATGTCCCTTTAGTTTACTTGGTTTCATACTGCCAACAACGAAAATATTTAAACATATGGCACACTGCGGTCGCTCTTCACCATTAACGACTGCATTTATAAAACCAAATTCAAATACTCGTCACATTTCCTAGTTTTTGCTTTGGGGGTGATGGCAACTTCTTTATCTGCACACGCAGATGTAACTTCACGCACAAAATTACATTTAGGTTCGATTAAATATTCTTCAATTTTGGAAAAATATTTGACAAACTTTGAATACCTCAGGTGCAACAGAACACGAACGAAATATTACATGTATACTCGCTGCTACGCTTATTATTACACTAACCTAACTGAACATGCACCACGATTTTATACGTTCTGTCCACACTGTCACAATTTCTCGACCATTCTACAGCCCTTGGGTAAGTTCGAGATTCCGTCTTGCTAGAAAGAAGGGGCATGTATCATAACATATTTAAAAAGGGAGCCGTGAAACCTAAAAATTTGGGAAACACTGTATTAAGACATCGTATGACAGTTCAGCAGCACAAAGAGTCAACAGCACAGCAAATAGCTTTATGGTATTACTTTTCTTTAGTACCTAATTTATTTCTATTATTTTATGCTTGATTTGTTTATGTAATTTATTATATTACAAAGTTTTGATTTTTAAACTAGTGCTTGGTTCCTCATTACAGTTGCCGGGCCACCATACAGTTGAAAAAGTAAATTGCATGTAAATACTTCTATATTATTTAGAAATTGACATATTAATATTGTATGTAGTAGCTCACTTGGCTATCACATCTACCAGAATCATCATTGAATATCAACTTGTCAGTGACCGTGAATAAGCGTAATGCAATTTATATTATGGCTTTTACATAAATGTAATTCTATTTCGTTAATTCATTTACATTGATTGCAGTAGGATATTTTTCTAACCTATCACTGTCTGAAGGTTCTAGACAGATGTTAGGTAGATGTGTAACCTTAGCGAAACACCTACAGCTATTTGCAACTGTAAATAGATAACTTAAAGAGGATTTCACCAAGTCTGTCTGTAAACTAATGATAATATACAAGTAAACGTTCTGTTAACTTTGCAGTTGTAAATTGTTAAACTGCTCCTAAAGCGCTTACACAACTTTAGTATTTCTGTTTGAAAACAAACAGTGCGCCAAAATGTTTGCAGATATTCATGTTGCGGATTTAAGAAGTTAGCTATAAAATCTTGAATGACTGCGAATCAATTATAGGTCCGGTACCGTAGGTGAGAGGCAGTCTCAGGGCCGCCTAGTGGCCGAGGTAAACCGCCTTCTACGATAAGTGTCGATGGGTGCGTCGCTGTTGACATTTAGCGCCGCTGTATCACATCACCCCCTGCAACAGGTCTGTCAACATTCTGCAGATTTTATATTTCGGCTGCAGGTTGTAAACACAAATGCTCTTTGTCTAAACAGGATCGATATGTCACCATCTCAATTAACATACAAACAGCTACCACGATTTTTAAATGCCAATGGATTTATTTACATTATTCGGAAACCATTTTAATTTTATAGTTCAACAAGAAAAAAACATCATTAGTGCCTTGACCTTGTTCAAGTTTGGTAATTATTTCATTATAGTGGCGTTCCTATATTTAACCGTTGCGATACATGTTATTTTTATTTCGAGCTTCTTATAACCCTGACCCTTTTTCTGTTGCTTCTTTAAATTTAAACCACTTACACATATCTTTATATTTTCTTGTTGATTTTCTTTTAGATGACGCAGTAGCAGTTGGTCAACATATCAGTTGATATAAAATGTAGAGATAGGAAACTGCTTACAAAATTTTAAAATAACACTAAATACTACACCTGTTTATATTGTTTATTAAAAATTAGTGTCATGATTATTATGGAATTCGAAATACGTATGTAAGGTTTTCAAAACAACGCGGTTTACGAAATGTTTAAATATTTTTGCTTTGACTTGTTGATCAATAAACAAATACATATCTACAAAATAACTAAAGAGAAAATTACTATTTAAGGTATATAATACAAATTAAAAATCTAACAGCTAGAAATTTAATTACTTAAAATAAACTTTCGTTTCAAACAATGTTGTTTATAATCTTATATGTACTGCCTTTATCATAGTATGAAATTCAATGCCAAGAACATATAATTGAGACATTCAACTATGAGTGCCTACTGACTGTCCATGCACAACACCAGGACTTTATGTAATAAGTAAGTTAATTCTGTGTACGATTTTTTTTGAGGTGTAATTAGTAGCAAGGGCTTTGCACTACACCTGGCTGCAAATTACACCTGCAGAAAAATCATGCACTTCTCTCCCTTGGTGTATAATATATTATTCTTTAGGGAAAATCATAATAATTTAGCTTCAAACATTCGGTATAGTTCGTTCTTCACTACATAAACATATCCTGTGGTATTTTGGAATGGAAACACGTGAGTTAATTCTTCTTAAATAGTAGTATAACAAACTTAGCATCGCGTTTGCTTATTCTATATTTATAATATTGATTCCGAGCTAAAATGCAAAAAATATAAACGGGTTAACTAAACTACTCAAAAATGAATAGGGATATTGTAATATAAAGCATATTTGGCCGCTACTGGTCGTCTATTATTGATTATTATAGCAAGCGGCAACGCTTGTAATTAAAAAACAAAAAACAATCGAATCCAGTTGCAATTGTTTAACCGTATTAGAGTCAAGTCGAGTTTGTGGGTTGGATTGAATAATTTTTCCTGTCTTCTAAAGATCTTTTTTCTTCATTGTTTTTTATTCGTGTGTTACATTTGTGTTCTTTATAATAAACGACAATGCAGAGAAACCATTTAACAATAGAACAACGAAATTTAGCCGTTACTATGCACTAAAGAGGAGATCGTCAGGTCGACATTGCTGATATGTTAGGAACCGCGCAGAACGTAATTTCACGTGCCCTTTCGCGCCTTAGAGAAACAAGTACGACTGTAAGAAGGCCTGGAAGTGGATCTTTTCGCATCACAATACCTCGTGAGGACCGACTTCTGGTAATTAATGCAAGAATGCACCCCTTATCAACTGCTCGACGTAGCAAGTACTCCAAAATGCCACAGGAAATCGAGTCTCCGAGCAAACTGTGAGAAATCGACTGTTTGAGGTAGGACTTACCTCATACCGCCTGTGGCTCAACGAAGACACCGGGTGGAATGGTCAAGACATAGGCTTCAAGAAGCAACACCGTGGGATGATATACTGTTTTCCCACGAGTCCAGATATTGTCTCAGCAATGATAGCCGGCGTCAAAGAGTATATCGTAGTACCGGACATCGTACCTACCTTACCTCAGTATACCCAACCAGTCGTTGCCTTTGGTGGTGGTGGTCTTATGGTATGGGCTGGAATTTCTTTAGGGTGGCGTATTGACCTCCATATCTTTAATGGTACATTCACGGGCCAACGTTATGCACAAGAGATCATTAGGACCATGTTCTGAACCGTCGCAACGCTGTTGGACGGGAATATTTTTTTTTTCTTGACGACAACGCAAGGCCGCAACGTGCTTGGGTTGTTTTAGAGATACTTTGAGATGAAGAAATAAACCATCTTGCTCTTTGTCAGCTATCTCCAGACTGCAACCGCATCGAGCATGCATGGGACGTTCTGCAGAGACAGCTGGATCATCATAATCCAAGGTCTACTACTGTGCAACAGCTGAGGAATGTATTGGTAGTATCAAATTTCACAAGAACATATTGATAATTGTATTGAGAGTATGCCAGCAAGGTGCAGAGCAGTTATTAGTGCCAGAGAAGGTGCCACGCGGTAGGAGAATTTAATAAATGTAAGTTTAGTGAAAGGAGACAGTAACGATTTTCATTATAATAATATTGTTAAATTAAACGTACCTTTGTTGTAATTTTCATGTTCATTAATAAAAAGACGTTACATTTTGTTGCCTTAGTAGTTTTTTATTATAAATGCAATAAGTTTTGCGTTTAAGTGTCTTACAATACATTTTTAAGTAGTTTAGTATAATTTTGGGCTCGTACATAATTCTTTTCTTCTACATAATGTACAATACAGGGTGCGTCAGCTAAGTTGCCCCTCCCTCTAAAAGTGCTCGACACAACCCAACATCATTGAACGATTGATCAATATTGCCTTCTTGTGGCACAATACTAAATTGAACCTTCAGATTGTTTAAATTATAAGTAAGATCTCTTTAAATTATGAAAAAGACAGATTTGTTGTTTATTATTGGTGAATGCCGCAGAAATACAGATTAAGCCCGCAATGTATATGTCCGGCGCCTTCCAACTAAAAGACCACCGCCTGAGGAAATGGACACATTGAAACTTCTTTAAGAAGCGAAGTTAAATTTGTTACTACTACTTAACGAGAATGCCCATATATTTTAAAGAAATATAAGCACAAATGAGTGTATTATTAGAATTTCAGTTACGTTATATTCCGACACGAGCTATATGAAAATATCCCTGAGAGAAATTGAAATTTCGTAATTTCTTTCAGACTCAACTTCTTTTATATCTTTTTTTTATTGTGTACCTATTGTTTAGCCATGGGGCATATTTTAAAATAAGGTATAGTTATGAGGGTTATGTTTTATACGGCAATCTAATGCCGCAGATCAATAAAAGTTTTTAGCAGAGTAAAGCTTTATTAGTTACGTAATGGCAAACCTACTAATCTCTTCAACATTTCACATAAAGAGTTAAATACTGCCGTACCAGTAAGCATAGGCCCTTACGACTTTATATTATTTTAATGCGCATTTACCGAAAGTATAATAATACTAAAACATATAAGATGTAACTACGTGTCCGTAAGAGAGTATCCGAGTTTTATAGTCTTACAAAAATATAATTAAGTTTTTAAATGCCCGACTTTCTAATTTTAAAATTGTTTCAAACACAGCAACACCTTCTGTCACAACAATTCAAATTGGGACGTAATTATTCCTGTTGCAATAATTTTTAGATTCCATTGTAGTAGATGAATCATCAGAATATTAACATATCTTTATTGTCCATAAAATAGTTTAAGTAATCTTGAAGAACAGCCGAACCATTCGTAAAGATTTTTTGGTCTACTAGTTGATTTTAATTTAAAGTCGAAAATGCTGTGTCAGCATGGTGATTATTAAATCTTTTCAAATAATCTATTAATTGGAGAATCGTTTAATCAGATAATATAATCGATATCTCAAATAACTGATTAACACTCGATTAATATACACAGGCGTTGCAATGACTTACACATTTCTATAATATAATATACTACATCTCCTTTGTGCAGTATTATCAGTCGAACATGATGGCAGTGCGTTAAAATCAGATTTGTCATTTGTTGATAACATAGGTACGATTCATGTACAACTGCGGACAAAACATGAAAACACTAATTTTTTTCCTTTTAAATACGTATCCATGTCATCGACTCATAGTTGGCAATTCGTTGTTTTATTGTAATAATGAGCTGTCAATGTCACAATTAAATTGCAAAAGTGTGAAAATGCCCAAAAATTTAAGTGATATAAAAAAAGTAAGAGCAATATCAAAACTAGAAGAAGGTTGGTCATTAACCCGCGTTACTGCTGTTTTAAATGTTAGTTATAGCTTCATCACTAAAATTAAAAAAAGATGGTATCAGCACGTCGTTTTGGATCTTGACGTCCAATAGTATCTAGTGAAGAAGATGCTGCGTTGGTAAATTATATTACGCAAGCACCCTTTTCCATAGCAGTGGTAGCGCGAGAGGAAACAGTTTTTCCAGGTTCGGTTAGAACTGCACGTGTAAGACAAGCTAGTTTAATTACCAGCGCAGCTACAAGAAAACCATTTTTAACCGAATGGCATAAAGAAAGAATTAGGATTTGAAGCAACATATGTTCATACTTTAAATAATAGTAATAGTCGGTTTTCGGTTAACGTATGGGTTTGGATAAGCGCAGAAGGTCGAGAGGGATTGCTTCAATATAGAAAACCGTCTAACAAGGGAAACTTACCGAAATATTTTGAATGTCATTATGTTACCAAGGGTTATTTAAAGATTTCCAGAAAACAATTTCAGTTTTCAACAGGAGAATTGTCTTGTTCACACATTCAGAACTGTTAAAGACTGCGTTCAAGACAGTGGGGTAAATTTATTGAAATGGTCTAAAAAAGTCCTGTTTTGAATCCAATTGAAAACATATGGGCCTTTCTTTTAAAAAGAATTCATTCTCGGCATATTGGACCTAGAAACAGAGGAGAATTATGCGAGAGGATACAGGAAGCGTGGCATCATCTTGAGGAAAATTATGTACCTAAGGCATTTGGTTCTATCAATGAATAAAATATAACAAATGGTGTTAGAAAAAAAAATGGAGCTACTACAAAATATTAATGATTTAATTAAATTTATAGTTTATTTATAGTATAGTTTATAGTTCTGTTCAATATATTTTACATTTAATTTTAAACGTTTCCACTGTTTTAATATAACTACAGTCAAACTCCCATATTACGAACGTCTATATAGCGAACTTCTCTATATAACGAAATTTTGTGCTACACGCTGCACCTTTAACCAAAAACACACGTAAAATTGTTTCCAAATAGCGAAATTAAATTTCTATTTAACGAATTTTTTAGCGTAAAAAAAATAAAATCTATGAAAATCTTAATGGTTTTGGGAATTTCGTACCCAAATATTGTCTATTAAAGTTCTTCCGGTACAGTCATAGAAAGTTTTCCAAGAATTGTAAAGGTTTTGTCAAGTTTACGACTCCGCTGATCTACCCCAAGTGCAGATTTCAAATCTGCCCCTTTCTTTTGGCTATAACGCAACCAACATCACAGATTACTACTATTATTATTATTTCAGGGGTTCAACTGTCTACCTGTTTTCGTACCCTTGTTTTACACCTTCAAAGAACCATAAATCAACGTGGGCAATAAACAAATAGTAAACGTGAATTGTGGTAGATATAATAATGTTTTCAATGTTGAAAATACTTAACCACAATAGGTAATGCAAAAATTACCAACAAATTTAATTTAGTAATGCCATTAAAATGAAATTAAATTAAATTAAAATTATTATTAACTATATTCAATGTTTATTTTGAATTTTGAGGTGTTATATGCACTTTCTTGCCTCGGTGAACAAATAGCTATTACATAA
>JABXWE010010829.1:0-24461 GCA_014611495.1 Limonius californicus | reverse complement strand
TTTTGAGCACACCATCACTTTTGTCTTACTTTTGTTGATCTTTATGTTGTAGTTATACATACATAATATTTAATGAAATATAAATATAAAAATTTATAATACCACTGACTTCTCATTTTTTTTATAGTGCAATGAATTTAAATTTTGAGTGTTCTTCAATATTCCTCCGCCTTTTTTTCCTCGGCTTTATTCCACCAAAGAGCATATCTAATTATATGCTCTTTGATTCCACGGCTTTTTTTCTAGTTTCAAACTTCAGGATTACGAATTTTTTCAAATTTTACGAAAATAAGAAAATACTACATTGTTATGAATGAAAGTAATTACTTACATAAAGTTGCGCTATGATTATCCTAATAGGTAGGAGTAAACGTTTGTTTTTTATTTAATAATTGTAAGAATAATATTCGCCCTAATTAATCTTAGATTCCACACAAACCCTACCTTTGACTAATTCTACATAATTACAACTGCCAATAAATTATGTTTATGGCTGGAATAAGATCTAAACTTCGCTGAAATGTATAGCATAATCCACTCCACTCTCTCAGTAACAAATGCGCTTCCTGCAAACACTATGTAAATAGAAAATCCGCCACGCAAAGCGTTTTGTATGGCAACGCTGCATTTCTGCGTTAGCAGAAATACGCTACAGAATTCTGTAAATTGTCTTGCTCAAGTGCTTTCTTAGATAGGTATAGTTCGTCTTCCATTTGCAAGAGGGCCAGACTTTAGACCGCCTAGCGTTTTATGCTCGTTTAAAATTTGCCGTTCTATATGAATTAATTCCGTAATTTGTTTACCGCTTCGTAAGAATTAATAACGTTATTTTAATTACAATCTTATTTTGGGTTACCGTTTCGCTATGTCGCATTTTTCTAAGATTGAATTGTGTTGACAAGAGTTTTGTTAGTAGGTATTTTCCATTCTGAAATAATTTATGACCAAAGGAGTCCCAGAGTTGTTCAAGGTTTTTCTTTGTAAGATATTTTTTTCACAGTTCAGACGAGATTTCCAGGAATGCCTTTGTTAAACAGTGCTAGCATTCAGGAATTGCTTTTCGGCTTCTCCCGAAGGTCACACGTGTTAATTTTCCTTCTAGAACAAAAATAGGCTTAGGTGGTGTTTTTTGGGAATGCGGGGAAAAGAAGTCAGTGGGCAACAAGCTTGGGTCCGACACGAACGTTCATGTAGAGCGGGTTTTTTTTCGCGGCACTTGTTAAATTAAGTATCGTACCGAATATTGCTTTAGGCAATTAGTATCATTTCGACAAAGTGAGTCGGATCTATATCAGTTTTAACAGTATAGCCTGATTACAGAACAATCAATTGTGATTGTTTTTTTCTTCGATTCATTCGGATAAAAAGCGTTGGAACCCCTGAAAAGGTGATTGTTGGGAATAATCTACTTTCCCAGGAGCGTATCTACCCACGTGTCGCCCCCGCCCCCTCTGGTTTCCTGAGGCCTTCTACATTTTTCCCGGACCGGGGAAAATACCCTTTTCTCGACTGTACCTGCATCTGGAAATCAACCCTCCCGGAATTGTGCCTGCCTCCACCGGAAGTTAAGGTAAAAACAGACCAGTTTTTGTGTGTGGTGAAAAGAAACCTGCGCGCGACTTGCAAAATTTGACTTAAATTAAACTTTGTTTTGTTAACCAAAAAGCGACCTTCGGTCGCAAATCGGTTTTTTATTTGCACTAATATTTGTAAAAAGGAATTTTGTTTATATTGTATGATTCCTGTATACTCGATGCCACTGACTACGCAGAATTCAAAGATTTTAAATATCGTTGGCCATGGGCGGCGAGTTCCCCCTTTCTTGAACGTTAAAAGTACTCTGTTGTAATCTAGAATTATAAAATCACATTTTGCCTTTCATTTTCGTTGTACTGTCGTTTCCAATAATTTCATTATATGTGTTTTAAAATTTACTGCCTCTTTTATTTTTGTGTACTCTGTATTTGTATGTGTAAGAATTTTGCAAGCTCCAAATATATAGGAGGAGGCACAATAAAGGTAAGGTCCATTCCCGTAAGCTGTTCGCTTCTCGGCCTTCCGCGAGGACCTACAATCAGCTGGATTTGGAAGGTGGCGCCCACTTATTTTAACTTACCCTGTACACAACTAAAGATTTTCTCCCATAAGAGATTTTCACCAACTCCCCCTACTCCTCTGAGCTAAGCTATAGGTCTTTTTCCATCTGTCTGGTTACGGGTCGTCGGAGAAGCTCGATTGGCCCGTAACAAGCGGTTGGATCTTCATACTATTGCCAAAAAAGACCTTACACTGAATCTCTTTATCGTTATTGCTCCATGCCTATACTAAGGTACAAAAAGTTTTACTAGCAATTTCAACACTTTAATTTATGACGTTTTTGTGGAATACAAACTATTTATGTGGTCTTTCAAATTAAAATCTTGCAGGGACGAAATATTTACTTTCAATATAATATTTATTAATAACAATTATTTACAATTTATTAAGAGCACTCTACTTTTTTTACGTGTCTATTTTTATTCCGATTAGAAGACAAATGGATGTAAATTAAGAGAGTCAAAAATACAACGAAGATAATTTATATAGTATGGACATGTCGAACGTATGCAGGAGAGCAGGTTACCAAAGAGAATTATGCAATAGGTCCCGGTAGAACGTACGAAAAGAAAATGATCACCAAGGGAATGGCGACAAGGAATCCAAAAAACAATGCAGGTCAAACGGTTAGAACCTGAGGAATGATGGAATCGGGATCAGTAAAGAAGGAAATTGAGAACCGGAAGGACAAGACAATTTCCATAGTAAACCGAACGGAGGGCGAGAGTTACAAATAGATTTAATTTCAAAATCTCCTTACCGTAAAAAATCAAACGGGATTAAATTTGATGATCGAGGTGGCTTTCATAAACAGCCTAGTCCAGAGATTTGATTTAATAAAAAAGGGGATACAGCCATTCATAGATGCCCCATTAAGTTCTAACCAGGCGTTTTTTCAGAGCCTTAGTATTATTTACATTCTTTTGAAATAAATAAGTTAAAATTAAGTTTGCTAAATTATTATTGTATTAAATTTGTTTTATGTTTGCAGGACAGTTGGTGCTTATCATTTTCAATTAGACATTTTAGGAATTGTTTTCTTTATAGCCAAAAAGTGTGTTGCCTATAAAATAGGCATAAATTTGGATTTCTAAGTTTAATCAAAGAATATAGATCCCTATCTATATTCTTTGGTTTAATTGACCGACAAAAGTATACGTAAAAAAATTTGTCCCCTCAAAAACTGTAAGGACAAAACTATATATTTATGTTGTTATGTGACCAGTACCGGCCAACCTCAAAATTTACCTGATCTGATCACAGAACACACTATCAATATGTGCCTGTTAAGTCATGGATAACTGATAATCATCTCCTGCGCTAGCAGACAAAAAGGCGCTATACAGATTTTATAATATTACTTCATAAATTTTCTTCTTCCTCTTAAAAGACATCTTCAGCACTGTTACAAAACCATCAACGTCTTGTGGGAACAGAAACTAAAATTTCACAATGACTGTGAACTTGTAAATTTTTCCACAGGTTAATATAATGTACTCGAACAAGGCAATTATGGTTTTACAAATACGTTAATTTGCCCATAGCGTCTGATTACGTGCGGTCGGTGTACATCCGGTCCGGGTCAGTTACTTCCTTTAACTGATAACAAACCGAATTGGGAAAAGAAAGACCAGCACCAAACAAAGTTCGTTAAAATTATTTACAATTCGTTAAAATGGCAACGGGAACGTATACAGTGGGCAGCGATGCACCCTCGACTAGGGATGCATCATTCAAATCGTGTATGTGTGCCCTTCTTGTGTTTATTGCAATTTGTTTAATCATTTTACTAGCAGGAATAAAGTGGAAAAAATATACGGATAAGGATAGTGATAAAGAGGTAGGACAATTAATATTGTTTTTGTAACATTATACAACTCCCTTTTCATTCTCACCGGGAGATCCGATTGAATAGCATGTTGGAAATATTTCAAATAGTTATAGACATATTCAAATATTTAAAAAATATATAGAAAATAGCATATATTTAAAAAAATATATATCGTCCGATAACTACCTAAAATAACCCTTATTTTAAATATTGATACCAATTATTTCCGTATTCAAACGTATTGCTGTGTCTTAAAATAAAACTTATTTATTTGTCACAGTATGCGCTGCGATTTATTATGGTATATACAGGTGATTTAATCTGCAATGAAATAAACAATCTAAGCTTATTTTTTGAATTTATTACTTAATATATTATTTCAATAAAATGCAGATGAAGTCCTTGTATTCGTACTGATTGTTTATCTATTATATTTTAAATTTGCTTGTATTAAATATAATATTTTTGTCGGTTGTTATACATCTGCTTTATTAAAGCTAATAAACTCAAAATTGTACCGGTTACCACTTGGATACTAAAAGTTTTCTGATTGCCCACGTTTTCGCATATATGTGTAATATTAATCTTGAAAATCTTAGTTTCATGGTTATTAAAGTCTTTTTTACTTACTCGTTTTTTGAAATTTCATCAAAATTATAGTTTGTTTCTCCAGTGCCATTGAATATTTGAATGCAAAAATATTTTCTGTTTTTGAAAGTATGAATGCAAATATATGTTAATTGCTAAACAATTTGTTAACCTTAAAAATAAACTATATTTAAAATTTACGTATGTAGCTATTTCCAAATCCACTAAGTAAACATCAACTTGAGAATTCACAATAACTGGACCAGCAAAACGTGTGCATATAGTTTGATTTTTACTTTGCCATATCGTAGGGGCCGTAGCTACGTGAAAACTATTGATTAAATTCAAAATACGAATTGATATTTGGTAATATGCGTTTTTGGCCCCTAAAAATACAAAAAATGGTTTTTTAAAGTGTTTCTGTCCCTATGTGTGCACGTATATTATGACAGTGGGTTTCTCCAAAACGGTTTATCTGATTTTGGCCGTAAAAAGTAATCTGTTATTTCGAAGTTGTAGTGTCATAAACGGCCCCAGTAGTAATTAAATTATTTTTGCCGCATTCAAAATTAAGGCCGCTACGATTGCTGTATTTACTGATTTTAACAACCCTTTACACAATTTATATAAATTTAGAAATAAACAGCTACAGACACAATTCTAAACTGTTTAGAAATGATCAAAAACATGTTCTTAGAAACCATTTTGCAACTTGATAAAAGTTTGAAGCATATACCGTGTGCTTCAGGAAAGAGTACGAGTCTATTATTAAATAATAGGTAACCCAAAATACATTTCACAAGGTACTGCGATGGTTACATTGTTGTTGGCGGTGTTGTTAATCAGAGGTTTCTGTTTGGTGTGTTTGATATTTTATTCTACTCAACTTTTAAAGAAACTAATTATGAACGAAAACAACAAAGTATAAATTTAAGTATTTCAAATGTTAGAAAACAGTAAGTATAACAATTTATTAATTTGAAAGATTTTCAAAATGCATGTCGAAGAAGTATCTCTGATTCATAATACCGCTAATAAAAATTTAGGTGTCGCAGTACCTTGTTATATATAGCTTTCATCGCCTATTTTTGGAATGGTAGCACCCGTACTCTTGCAAATCGCCCTGTATAAAACTTTTATTTTTAAACATTCTTTCTGTAAAAAGTATTTACAGTTTAGAAACTTCAGTCTTAATTTAAATCAAATAATTTTTGACCAAACCCCTTATCTTAAAAAAGAGTAGCTGCGAATTTTTGACAATTATAACATTAATGCCCGTTTACTTAAAATCCTGCTAGCGCAACTGAAATAAAATGTGACTTAATTAATAGTGACACTAGAAGTATTTGAATTTTAGCTCAAACAAAAATTTAGAAAATAAAACAAAGTGGAATTTCTGAAACATTTCGAAATGTTTTATGAAACCGGTTCTAAAAAATGTAAAGTAAACGCAAATATCCATCGTAATATTTACAGTTCTTCTTTCTTCATTACTATTTACTTACTTACTCCCTCTTCTTTATAGGTCATTGACCTATTCTACATCGTTTTCAAGCCTCTTGTAATGCGGACGTCCAACAGTCCTTCCACCTTTTTGGTGGTCATCCTTTTAATCGTGTTCCTTGTGCTCTAGTATTCTTACATATCTTTATGAGTCTGTTTTCTGACATTCTTTGTACGGGTTTATGCCACTTCCTTCTTCTTTTCCTTCCCCATCTTACTGTGTCTTCTACATTGCTTTGATTTCGTATTATATTGTTGTTTGCCCTATCTGCCAATCTTTTTGCTGTTATTGTTCGTAGTACTTTAATTTAGTTTGTTCGCAATGATTGTTCGTTTTTCTTAGTGTCTGCGCGTGTTTCTATGCTATAAGCCATTATTGGTCTTACGCAAGCTTTGTATATCCTTGTTTTTGCTTCAGTACTTAGATTCAAGACAATCTTTATTTTTCCAGACGACATCTCTAAAAGCCCCTGATATTGCTGCCGCTTTATTTGTTTGTATTTTGACTTCTTCCACTATATCTCCGTAGCTGGTTATTAATACTCCAAGGTATGGGTTGGGTATTTCATTACTTGTTCTATTATTTTCCCGCTGGTTTCTAATTTACACTTTTTTTCTCATTCATTCATACTACCGCCCCCCCCTTGGAAACCGCTTTCGCATTACTTCAAGGGGGGGGCGGGCGTCCCTTACACACCAACCATTCGTGCAACATGCACCCTAAACTCAATTAAGCGAAATGCGGTCGCCCCAGTCGGGATTCGATACCTCGACCGATCGGACCCAATTTCATGTGACCTCAAGTGGCAGTGCGTATCCGCACTACTCCACCGACGCCCCTCTAATTTACACTTGAATGGTTCTTTGGGAACTGTTAGGCACTTATCGGCGTTTATCATCATATTAATTTTTTTCTTCATTACATATAAAATAGGAGGTATAACAATTTATTAATTTAGAAGTAAACTGTCAAGCATCCAAACAGACATCTCTGACTCATCATATCGCCAATTAAAATTTAGATTATCTTGCGATCAGTATTTTGGGTTACCTATATTTAGAATGATAGGTTCGTCCTCTCCCGTGACTTACTCTGTGTAAATGCAAATTCTGATGCTGCAATAATTAAAATCTAGTATTATGTATACCGGTCACACCCACGCAGCTTTTCTGAGCCAGAGCGTTGACTTGATGACACAGAACTTACGGTTTCAATTTTCCTCGTCTTGTTTCTTTTATTCCATCGTGTAATTTCGCAATCAGCCTGGAATAATATTCGGCTGTAATCGTGTACTCAGACTCCAAATAATTTATCAATAGGATTGCTTGCGCATCCCAAAAAATAATTATCAACAGTTTGCTGGAATACTGCAGCGTACGAACTTGCGTGAAGGGGAGAACCTCAGTGTCTTCATAGTTTGTTTTTTTTTCTTAATTCTGGATCGAAATGATGAACGCAGGTCTCGTCTACTGTAACAAATCTCTCAAAACATTGATTTGGATTACCTAAAAATGTGATCAACTTGGCTTCCTACTGAAACATTCACAAACGCATTCAGCATTTTTGGACCAAACTTGCCGATAGTTTTTCTTATTTTCCACCTGGGTCCGTCTACTCTTGGTTCCGAAGATACTTTAGCCTATAAGGAATTATTGTTTTCACCCTGGTAGTTACTGACACCTAATCCGTGATCTTGCTTCCTTGTGCCTAAGCGTACATGTCACTCACGGTGTGTGTTAAAGTCTTCCGGTTCCATGTATGGTCGCCCGAATATGCATTGTCTTTTACCAGGCAGCGCATTGCAGCTGCATAGAATGTGCATTGCTGTTTCTGGTAGGTCACTGCAAAGTCCGTATGCCGGTTCCTTTAATAAAAGCCTTGTCGTTATGCCAGCCCCAAATAATTTTTAACATATTTTCAATGCTTCAATGCTAGAGAGGCTTACTATGTTTGCTATTCTTCTAGCATTCAGTCGGTGATCAACAAGAACCATATCGTGAACAAGATGCATATTTTCCAGCGTTCACACAGTTTGAGGGCGTCCAGCCCCTTTGGCGTGTTTACAACTGTTCCTACCAAGCCTAAAGTCACATGACCAATTTTTATTACTTGGTATGGCGAAACATCTTCCAACACGCTGATAAAATCTTCATAAATTTGCTGTCGTTGTGAACAGTTTTTCTATAGTTACTTAATGACAGCACAAACTTCACTTTATTCATGATTAAGCTTCTTTTTCAGCCTCCCTTATCTCCTTCCAGTTCTCCCGATTTTGGGTCCTACTTCTCCATGCCAGTCCCGCAGTTCCTTTAATGTCATCTGCCCATGTAAGTTGTAGTCTGCCCCTGTTTCGTTTGGCTGCCCACAGTCTCCATGTTTGTATTTTTCTGTACCATCGATTGTCGTTCTGTCTCATCGTATGGCCACAGAATCATTTGAGCGAGGCTATATGTTTAACAGTGTCTTTAACATTGCCTACATTGGTTCTCCGATGGATCCATTCTTTCTTTTCCAATCGTTTAGCCTTATATTCAGCATTATTCTTTCCATTCATCTCTGTGTCTTCGCAATTTTGTCTACATTTGCTTTAGTAAAAGTTCAGGTTTGAGCGCCATAGGTGAGGACCGACAAAACAAACTGGTCAAATACTCGTCTCCTTAGATGGAGTGGTATATTCTGGTTCTTTAGTACAGTAGATGTCTTTCCGAAAGCTGCCCATCCCAAACGTACTCTTCTATTGATTTCAGCCGTTTGGTTTTCTTTTCCGATAGTAATTGTCTGTCCTACATATACATATTCGTCGAATCTTTCCAAGTTATAGTCGCCAGCCACAATTTGATCAGTTCGGCTGCATTAATCATGATTTTAATTTTGGATATGTTTACGTTCAATCCTATCTTTTTCGACTCTTTTGCGAGGTCGGTGAACAACTCTAGTGTGTCTCCTAAGTTGTCTGATATTAGGACAATATCGTCCGCAAATCTCAAGTGGTTGAGCTTTCGCCGTTAATGACAACCCCTTTCTGCTCCAAATTCATTTTTTAAATATGTCCTCCAAAGCTGTTATAAAGAGTTTCGGGCTTATTGCATCACCTTGCCTAACTCCGCGTTTAATTGGGATTAGGTTTGCTTCTTCATGTATTCCGGCTGTGGCAACTACTTTTTCGTAGATGTTTCGTAATCATTGTATATATCTAGAATCAACTCTGCTATTTTGCAGGTTCTCTCAATCGGCCAGTGTTCGACCGAATCGAACGCCTTCTCATAATCCATAAAAAGTAAATTCGGAGACATCCTATATTCGTTGACTTTTTGTATCAAGGTTCTGACTGTTAGAACGTGGTCAGCAGTGGAGTATTCCTTTAGGAATACTACCTGTTCAATCGGTTTCAATTTCTTGGTGATTCTGTCCGTAATAATTTTTGTCAAAAGTTTGTATAATTGTGACAGGAAAGTTATTGGCCTATAGTTTTGTAGTAATTTCTAGTCCCCTTTTTTAAATAGTAGGATTCTTTGGCCACGTTCCACGCTGTTGGTATTTCGTTTTGGCGTAAGCATTTGTTGAACAGTATTTTAAGGGATTTTATTACTGTGCTGCCTTTTTTAACTTTTAACCTTAACCTTTTAACATTTCATTGATGACGTTGACCTTCCCTGGTGCTTTATTGTTTTCTGTTTTTCTTAGAGCATGCTCTACTTCGTCTTCTTCGATGTCTGGTAAGTTCTCGGAGTTAATGATTTTCTGTCTTAGTTTCTCTTTGATTTCTTCTGTAGGGCCATCTCTAGAAGAGTATTGGCCTTTGTGGTATTGTTCCGTAGTAGAAATTATTTTTCGTCTATCCCTTATTTCCTCCCCTTCTTTTTCTACTGCAAAAATCTGCACACGTCCGTTTTGGTTTCGCAAACATTTAGTTCCTCTGTTTTTGTCTATATATTCTATAATTTTCTCTTTGTTTTCTTGTGTTTATCCTCTTTTACTTTTTTTCTAATGAGTTTATTCATCTCTGCAAGTTCTACAGCACCCCGTTAATTTTCTCCTATTATTCATCTATCTTTGAATAGCTTTTTGGTATTTTCACTTATCCAGTTGTTTTTTGATTTTTCTTCTTTTGTCACCTCGCTAGTCGCTTCAACTATTGTTATCTTGATCATATTGTTGATTTCATTTATTGTTTTGTCCGCTAATATGTCTAACTGCATCTTAGTGGAAACTTTATTTTGGTATATGGTTCTTTCCAACTTGTGGTTAATTTCAATATTGCTTCTAACCAGACGGTTGCTACTTTCAGTGGAGAACTTGTTAAGACTTGTTAAGTACTGAAACGTTTGTCCCAATCCTTTTGTGCGATGAGAGAATGTAGTCAATCTCGTTGTAGTGCATTCCGTTAGGGGATATCCAACCATTTCCTTTTCTCCTTTTTCTTAAAAACGTGTTCATGGCATATAGGTTGTTTTGCTCTAGGAAATTCATCACCATACCGCCCCCACTATTTCTTTCCCCTAGACCGAATGGTCCTATCTTGTCTTCGTTGTTTTCTTCTTTTTTTTCTAGTTTCACGTTCAGGTTTCCCATAACTATATTATATCTACAGCTATTTTGACTTAATGCCTGGGTCACTTGATCATAGAATAATTCTGCTTAACAGTCTTCTTGTCCTGAATGGTACATGTACTTGTATAATTTTCAGGTTTATTTTACGTGTTAGTTCTAGTGTTATGTATGCTCCCCTACAAGATAGACCTACATATTTTATTACGTAGGGAGCTATTTTTTGTGTGATTATAAAACCAACTCCTCCGTGGGTTCTATCGTCATTTCCTATATAATACAGTACATCTCTAGATGGCAGTTGTAGTAGCCTTTCACCTTTCTTCTTTATTTCGCTCAGATCTAGGATGTCCCATTTAATATTTCCCAGTTCTTCTTGTAGCTCATGGATTTTTTCATCTCTTAGCATCGACCTAATGTTGTAGGTACAGATGTGGAGTCTAATCCTGTTGGCTTTAGATTAGAGTTTTGTCAATTTCTTTTAATTAAACACACATTGATTAAAAAATTCACAAATCGAAATCGCAACTATGTGGAGTTCTCTAATATTATACAATGCCTATTTGATATTTGACAAGCGACGCAGTTAACTTAGTGCCATAACAAGTTCTTCCATCTATGTCAGGGACAATAAATATTGTACAACCCTCGTATAGACACTCCCCGTTTTTACCTGTCTCCCGAAGGACTTTATAAAGCGTTTTTACATCAGAAAGTGTTTCGCTCTTCATTACTTTTCTAACATCATGATAAAACTTAAGTGTCGGTAGTGTTACTTGAACAAACTTACGTATCGAATATGTTACACAAATTTAGGGAAATTATTCGTCAGAAATTGAAATATTAACAAAATTTCAAAAATAAAATGCAACTAATAAGAACTAAGAACTAAGAACCGGGTTGCACAACTAGGATGGTCATTCAGGTACGATCAGGAAAGTTAAACATCGCTCTCTCCGGTCTGTACTTTTATGGAAACACCAAGCATGTGTGAACACGGTGCCTCTTGCTAGCGAGGGGCACGAATGCCATACTAACACCATGCCAGTCGTTACAAGTTTCATCCAGTACAGATGGTACGAGTAAAAAAA
Organism: Limonius californicus; assembly: GCA_014611495.1. Taxonomy (NCBI): domain Eukaryota; kingdom Metazoa; phylum Arthropoda; class Insecta; order Coleoptera; family Elateridae; genus Limonius; species Limonius californicus. The sequence goes on along the minus strand of JABXWE010010829.1, from coordinate 12,802 downwards.
TCAATTAATGTGAAAAGGGATTTGGCGTACGCTGTGGAAGCGTAGTGCTTGAAACTCCAACGGGGCCTACTACCTCCTGGTGAAAAAGCCAAAACCTGAAGCAGGAGGAACCCGACACACGGAAAAGTAAAAGGGATATGATTAAAAAAATGAAATTTTCAAATATAGTTATATGGAAATATGAACCATAAATAGAAAATTAATTCTTGATTATTCAAGGACAATATTTATTATCCTCGAAAATTATTATATTTACTTAATTTATAAATATTTACATCTACAATTAATCAAAATAGAAACGAAATAATTGAACTGATTTATTGACAAATAATTAAATGTTTTTAGGGACAATCGCAATTCCAAGGTTCACAAGGGGAAGCCGCGAAAGCAACAACTCAAACTAGTGGCAAAGTCGTTTCCAAAAACGTTGCTGCAACAGCTAAAACAGTTAAACCAACCACCTTAATGCTACCGCCCACGACTAAAACAACCTCAACAACAAAACTAAATAACATAGCGACTACAATGTCCACAGTTACATCTACGTTAATATCCATAATTACAGTTGCTAAAGGACGAACTACGACTTCTTCTACCAAGCTTCCAAATGTAGTAATCTTGCAAACGGAAAGTGCTGATGAATCAACAATTTCGCCTCAAGATACTATTTCAAAGGCTACTGCTACTTCTAAAGCATTGAAGACTTCAACAGTCTCAAATATGAACCCAAAAGAAAAGCAAAACACCACTCAAAATACAGATAAATATACAACATATGACGACAGTGGTCTAAACACGAACTTGTCAAACGGAACTATCGAAACGACGACTGATCCATTTACGGCGACAGTAAATTTTACGGAAACGACTACAATTGTTGGAAGTTTGTTTATAACAAAACTGGGTACTGTTGATCAAGCAGAGTCGTTTAGTACGGAAGGATTAACAAATTACACAAAATCAGAACCTTTAGATATAACGAATGGTACCAGTGAGCAACCTTCCACTGACACAGCTCAAACGGGTTTTATACCATTAATATTCACACAAAATGCCAATCAGGAACCTCCAAAGACGTCCATATCACCTTCAACCAACCCTTTGAATCCTGCCATTGAAAACGCATCCACAACCACCACCAAAAAAGTTTGGAGTACAAAAGATGAAGGTCAGAAGCTAGTGGATGATTATGAATATTTTGATGATAACCTGAACAAAACAACAACCATAAACACTCAGCTCACGGAAAAGAATGATACCAAAGAAGTTTGGAGTACAAAAGATGAAGGTCAGAAGCTAGTGGATGATTATGAATATTTTGATGATAACCTGAACAAAACAACACCCATAAACACTCAGCCCACGGAAAAGAATGATATAAGCATGTGGCATTGGCCTGAGAAGATTAATACAACCACAAATTCTATCGTGTTGTCTAGGAAGCCCGACCCTGTATGCCTGTCAATGGGATGTAAATCAGCGGCATCTCGCATGCTGAGTTTGATGGAGCATTCCGGAGACGCTTGCAATGATTTCTACGAATTCGCATGTGGAGGAATGTCTACGGATAGTACCGATTTCGATACATGGAAGAGGCTATCAGAACAATTGTATTTAATTGATGAAACATCTCCTTCTTACTTACAAACATTCAAGACCTTTTACGACAGTTGCGTTTCACATGAATATGAATTTGATTACCAGCAAAGAATTGATGGGGGTAAGTTTTACGGTAATCTAAAATAACATAAAAACTTAATTGGATTTTTTTGCAATCATATACAATTTTTGCAGATGTGATGAAATATGATTTTTTCAATAACAGAATCAAAATCTTCATAAATTCTAATTTATAGTTTCTTGGTGCTTCCACATTCCCCTTCTCAAGCTACAGCTTAAATGTACCAATAGGATAAATAATAAATAATAGCTAAGACTTTTAACTTAGTTAAATAATTTATTACAATAACTCAGAACAACAGGGTTAGATTCATGTTTACGATAATTCCTTTACTAGTTAATCTTGAACCATGCAACCCTAGGCCATCACTATTTTAGATTACTATTCGATAATAGGAAACCCGAATTATACATGTAATATAACATCCTCTATTACGGTTGCATTTTTGTTGCATTATCTTTATGCATAAAACTGATTCTAGATAAACATGTATCTAAGTTCCGGTTTGGTTTGCCATTTTTAACACCACCTTCCTGTTAATTATAGTACTACGGGAAATAAAAACCGTCGGTGCTCATTGAACAATAAATGCGATCTTAATCAGATTCGATTATGTTAATTAGAGTTTTTATTCGGGGTATAACAATGAAGAAGAAGAATATGTTGCAAGAGACCTTTCCTGCAACGGTCCTTTCCTGCAAGTCCTACCGCTCGTATAATTGATGCTTGTTATAAAAGGGATGAGACACTAAAAATTAAGGTCTCACAATGTGCATGTATAATATTTTCGCACTCCATTTTGTAATCCGTATCAGTAAAATCCGCAAAAGTAATTTTGTTATAAGAGATTTGGAAATTGAATTCCCGAATTCACACTGCAGCACTGGTGTCTCTTGAAATTAAACCAAAAGTAAAGCAGCATATAATAGATTACAGTTTTACCCACAGAGAGTGGTCAAGCGAAGAAAAACGCCACAAAGACCCAAAATGTTTTGTTTGCCAAAACTCAGGATCTCAATCATACTAGTTACCTTTTTGATAAACAGGGTGTGATCCGTCATGAATCGTGCTTGAAAGACAAACAGGAAAGTATTGAAGAGATTATTGCAAGATAGTTGGTTCTTATTAAATGACACTGCACCTGCCCATTTTGCACTGATTGTAAACTCATTTCTCACGAAACACAGCATTATTGAGATCAACCACCCTATTCACCTTACTTGACACCAGTATACTTTTTGCTCTTACCTAAACTGAAAACTTTTTTTAAAGGTAAACTGTTTTCGGGCGTATTGTATTGTAGAGGATATTAAGAAAATTGTAAACGCCGAATTAAAAGTAGTTTTTTCGGATGCCTTTGGCGACTGTTTTCAAATACTTTTACAGCGCTATGGAATGGAGATTACTTTGAATAAATTGCCTAACTCCTAAAAAACAAAGATTCAAACTGATAAAAATACATAACAGTACAAAGAGGGGTGTATCCGTACCATATAATCCTAAATAAACAGTAGGCGCCAAAAGTATGGAAAATTTTATTTTTTTTAAATACACGTTGTAATGTCAATAATTTTTCGACATTCATTTGTTTTTAAGTGATGACGTCATCGGATTTTTTTTAAATGGTAACCTCTAACTTTTGTTCGTGATAGACCATTTAAGTGTCTAAATGACAGTATAAAAATATTGGCACCTTACATCAGAAAATTTCGAGAAATAAATTATTGTTTGTTTAAGACGCCTTTATCAGAAACCAAAATAAACAATGTACAAATTAAAGATTTTTATGTAAAAACAACTTCATGTATCAAAGTAAATACTCAAAATTCCGTTCATTCACTTCTTGACAATAGGAAAGACGATCCACAAATTCCCTGAAGATATTATGAATAACATCTTCTGCAACTCTTTGAATTTCCTGTCTAATACGATTTTTCAGATCTTCAATATCTTGTGGTATAGTAGAATAAACTTTCGACTTTAAATAGCCCCATAAAAAATAATCGAGGGGTGAAAAGTCAGGAGACCTAGCAGGCCACTCTAGCGGCCCTCGTCTACCAGGAAAGCAGTTATTCAAAAATTAGATTAAATTCATAAGAAAATAATTGTTTCAGTTCTAAAACTAGTAAAAGAGGTAGGCGAACTGTTCCATGACGATCCACCAGAAGATACCATAGACCTAACCGAATTGTTTACCAAATTGCTTTTACGCCATTCCCTACCCTTTATGGACATCGAGATTGACATAGACAATCAATTTTCTAATTTCATATTAAAGGTAACACAGTTAATCAAGTTGTCTTCGAAATATTCATTCGATTTGAACATTTCAGTTAACTCTGCCTAGACCAACATCAATTCTGAAAGAAAGCGGCCGTTGGTCAGCATTAACAGAAGCACAAAAGCGTTGTCTCGATGATGAGCGACATAAACTTGAGCAAATGAATTTAGACTTAACCGAAATATATGAATCGTATCTAGAATGCCAGAAAAACCATGCCATTTATATAAAGTCTGTAGAAACTGTCGCTAAAGCTCTAGGATTTTATTCAGGTCTGAATAATTCCTTCGATGAAAGCCAGAAGATACAGGAGCTTAGAACAACCATTGAATGGGACGTTCTGGATAATCTAAATGTAAGAAAGACACAAAATCAAGCAAAAATGTTTCAGAATCATTATTAATGAACAAATTTAATTTAAAAGTTGATACAAATATTTAAAGAATCCGCAGAATAATATATTGTTAAGGAAACCCTTTATCACAATATTTTAAACTGAGGTGGCAGGGGTTTCGTTAAGTGTTTTCATGCTAGGTTAATCATTCATTACCTTCTTTAAAAATTATATTAATTAGTAAGTAGAAGCATCATTCATATTCTTCGTTCAACCCAATATCAGAGTAATATTTATCAATATGTTGCTAAATTAAAAAATTGTTTACAATGTTTCAGGCTCTTCCTACACCAAGCACAATAAGAGAAACTGTATTATTAAAAAAGTATTCCGTTTTCAAGATATCCGATTTGCAAATTCAGCATTCACTTATTGACTGGAGCAGATTATTCAATAACATTACAGGAAGTGAGCTAGCTGACAATACTACCATTCAGGTCTATTTTCAGCCTTATTTTAAGATTTTATTTCAAAAATTGAAAGAAGTTGATGTTCGGTTAGTATAATTATCTCATATACTATAGTCATTTGAAATGTTCGCTGAATGAAATAGAAAAACCGTTAATAAGGTTTTTAAATTATTTTTGCATTTTAAAATCATCTGCCTTAGTAGAAATGCATTTGGATCAACAATGCTGCACAACCATTATACCATCGCACAATTCTGGTTTCTAAAGAGCTGGAAAATATTTTTTAAATGCCACTTTTTAACAGCCTCTTTCATTTCTTCATTTAACGGTAATCACTTTCGACCAGTATTTTTCCAGGTGTGGAAACAGATGATAGGGAGGCGGGTAGACGACGTTCCTCCTGCTTGATCATTCCAGCAAAAGGATGATCTCAAACTAACATTTCAGTGGATATTCATGAATTAAATCTTTTCAGAGTTCAGTTGTTTCTAGCGATCTCTATCCTGAGTTGCTTCCAAAGGTTGATATAATATATTTTTTTGATATCACACCACCCCTACTTCTTCATCTGTAATTTTATATTGCAAAATTGATTTCTTTGGCTTTCAACTTGACCAAAATAGGAGAGACAGGAGATTGGATAAGCAATTGCGTGATTGAATTTCTTGGAGTATGGATAGTTTGCTGTATCTGCTGTCCAAGGTGTACGAAGAATCCGGTGCCAACAGTTTTTATTATTTTAGTTTTGCTGCTATTTATTTTTAAGCCGTATTCATTGCTTACAGTTTCAAGTCTATGCATGATAGCTTGGAGTTTGCCTTCATCCTTTGATAATAAAGTTGTATCATCAGCAAATCGTAAGTTAGATATGATGCGGCAACCAATCATGACACTACCATCTCCGTTTTCCAAAACAAGCTGCACTCCGCGTTCAGTATATGCGTTGAATAACAGGGACAAAAGGACACGGCCCTGATACAAACCTTTCTTAATTGAATTTCGCTTAGACGTAATATGGTTAATTCTGATTATTGTTATACTGTCTTGGAATAAAAGCCAGGGTTCTATGAAATTAATAGGAATCTCCATTGTCTCTAGGATTGACCATAATTTTGACCAACACACATTGCCAAAAACGTTAGTGTAACCTACAAAGCAGAGATACAGTGGTGTATAGTATTCATAAGTCTTTTCGGTAAGCGATTTTATATTTAAATTCGTTCTTTTAATCCACGAACTTTCACAAAGCCAGTATTTTTTTTAACATTTATTAGTTGTCGGATCAACATTACAGATGTTATACATGACATTTATAATCAAGTTAACAATAACAACATTAGCATGTTTTACAATTTTTTCATTTTGAGTTTAACAATACAACATGAGCATATTTACAATATTTAACATTTTGAGACTATTAGTTGTGTCTCATATAGCCAATAAAGGATGTTAATTTTCATTATTGTCCTCGTCAGAAATTACAATATCTTGGGGGAGCTTTCGCTTGAGGCTTACATGAATATTGCGTTCACACAGATTATAATATGTTGCACCGTCACATGTTCTAATATTCCTGATGAACTTTTTAGCACTTACTTTGATAAAATCTTGAACTAGTGATACTCCCAGCTCGTAATGCAGTTGGTCATTCCGAATATACCACGGAGCGTTCACTGCTATTCGTAAAACCTTGTTTTGATATCTTTGGAGTTTCCGGATGTTGGTTTTAGTGGTGTTGCACCAAACTGGAGAGGCATACAGGACTAGGGGTCGAAGTAGGGTTTTATACATAAGAATAGCGCACTCTGTTCTTAATGGGGATTTCCTATTTATCAATGGATATAGCTGCCGTAGTCTATTATTACACTGTATTAATTTGTGATTTATGTGGAAGCTCCAGCTTAGTCTTGTGTCTAGTTAGACACCTAAATATTTTATTGCAGAATCTTCGGGATTCCAGGGTATAATGTTTCCATCAATTTCGATAGTGGGCGGGTTGGTTATTCTTCTTAGCGTGAAAATTTTGCATTGGCATTTTGAGGGATTAATCTGAATGTTCCACCTTTTAAACCACTTACATATTTAGTTTCTTGCGTGTTGTAGTTCTGAAATTGCTTCTGCTAAGTCTGTACTTTGTGTAATAATAGCTGTGTCGTCAGCAAACATTACTAGCGATGCTGTTATTGTAGGAGTATCTGATATGTAAATGCTGAAAAGAAGGGGGCCCAGTATGACAAAGCCAGTATGTTCTAAGAAAATCTACTAAAACACATACGAACTTAGTCGAGCTTGTAATATATACAGCATGATCTTGCTAGCATGTGGTATTAGAGCAAGTATACCGTGGATACCTAGACACTCTACGAACCTTTCCTGATATAATATATTTTTTTGATATCACACTACCGTGGTGGTGATCTACCCCTACTTCTTCGCCTGTAATTTTATATTGTAAAATTGATTTTTTTGGCTTTCAACTTGATCAAATAGGATAGACAGGAGATCGGATAAGCAATGGCGTGGTTGAATTTCTTGGAATATGGATACGTTTGCTGTATCTGCTGTCCAAGGTAAACTTATTATGCGTTAATTTTTTAGTAGCCCCTTCTACTTCTTCTAATCGGGCTACATATCTAACCCTTCTAGTCTAATTCGTGCAGCTGTATGTAGTGGATTTTCATATAGTTTACTTTTCATAGTGTTTAGTGTCGTCAAGTGTGTATGATGCCATCTATATTGCATACAATACTGTTTTCGTTGTATTTGATTGACCAATTTGATGGCTTAAACTTGTTGATGATTTTGTTCTCGGTTTAAACAGCTCACAACGTTCGCCTCGCGTTGCATAGCATTGTACCTCTTTGCAGAAATTGGTGAAGTATATATTTTTGTTATTGAGACTATACCTATAAACCAGTTGATTTAATTTTAGATATGGTGCCTGAGCTGGTTCAATTATGAAGCTTGTTGATTTTCGTGTTTCCTTTCGATTGCACTGGTCAACTCCCATTTTGGTGCCTTAAAAGTAGGACCTGTAAAAACAAAAGTACAAACAAAAGTATAAACTTGAGGCACTGATTCGAAAAACGTCTTGAATTTAGCCCTAACAGATCTATTTTTTGAGATATGGCATATATATATGTATAGTTAGCTCGGCAGGCCCTGTAGGCCCAAGGCTTGTTTTGTTATTGACTTCCATCGCTTCCTGTCTCTAGCCGCCATCTCCCAGTTCCCGATCTTTAATTTCACAAGGTCGTCCTTCACCGCATCCAACCATCTGGCTCTTGGTCTCCCCCTCCTTCTTCTTCCTTCGACGCCGCGTTTAAGCATGAGCTTTGTAGCCCTATCCTCCGCCATCCTCTCTACATGTCCCAATCATCGAATCCGGTATGATTTTATTACTTGTGTTATACTTGGCTCTTTGTATAATTCCATTACTTCTGCATTTGTTCTTCTTTGCCATTGGCCATCCACCATTTTACCCCTGAATACTCTTCGTAAGATCTTCCTTTCCCAGATTTCCAATCTTTTTTGGTCGTTTTTGTTTAGTACCCACAACTCACTCCCGTACGTCACTACCGGTCTGATAACTGTCTTATATACTCGCAACTTTACTCTCCTTGATATAATGTTTGACTTAAATGTTCTTAGAAACGCTCCCGCACTCTTGTTCGCTTTTGCTAATCGCGCCCTTATTTCCCCACTGTCTCCCCCTTTATTAGTTATTGTGACTCCTAAATAGCAGAATTCGCTCACTTCTGCAAACACATACTCCCTCCCTTCTGAATTTTTAATTTGTATGTCCCCGTATCATCTTCCTTCCTCCCCGCTGCTTACCACCATGTACTTAGTCTTTCCCTCATTAAACTGTAAGCCATATTCCCTTGCGGTTTTCTCCAGTCTTCGTAGTACAATTTGTAATTCGCTTCTAGTTCTTGCGATAATTGTAATATCATCTGCGAAGGCTACACACTGGTGTCTATGATTATATATTGTACCTTGGGTGCGGATTTTACTGTTTCGTAGTGTCTTCTCAAGGACTAAATTGAATAGGCCCGTTGACAATGGGTCCCCCTGTCTTAGCTCTCTATTTACCTCAAAGGCTTCTGATAAGTTGCCGTTTACCTTCACCTTACTTGTAGCTACTTGGAGGGTCATTCTTGTTAATCTGACTAACTTGGTAGGTATCCCCAGCTCTTCCATCGCTTTATATAGTTTTTTCCTATTTACGGTGTCATATGCCTGCTTGAAATCAATAAATACCATGTGCAATGCTAGGTTGTGTTCGTAACTACTTGCAATTATCTGCTTCATGACGAATATTTGGTCGGTGACCGATCTGTTCACCCTGAATCCGGACTGATAATCGCCGATGGCTCCTTCTAACATGCCACTCAGCCTGACTTTTATGATATTTGCTAGTACTTTATACATTACATCCAACAAGGCTATTCCTCTGTAATTCTCACAGAGTGCTCTATCACCCTTCTTAAATACCGGGCATAGTATAGCCTCTGATCACTTTGCGGCCATTTTTTTCTTGCTCCACACTTCTCGTATAAGCTCGTCTACTTTTTCTAACAAACTTTCGCCGCCTATTTTTACCAGCTCTGCCACCATACCATTTTCTCCCGCACTCTTATTATTCTTTAATTTTCTCACTACTGTTACAATCTCTTCTAGACTTGGATCTTCTTCCACGGCTTTTCTTCTACCTTCTTCCAACACATTTCTCACTTCGTCTTCCCTCATTTCAGGTTTCATTCTTTCGTCATTTATCATTTCTTGGAAATGTTTCGCCCATCTATTTAGCCCCTCATTGACTCCTTCCACCATGTTGCCATCCTTGTCTTTACAGAATAAGGGTTTTCCTTTATAGCCCACGTTTTCCTTTTTTACTTCGTGGTAAAAGTTTCTTATATCCTTGCTGTTAAAATTATCCTCTATCTTTTTGTAATTCTTGATCCATAAATTTCCTCTTTTTACTTCTGCAGATCCGCTTGGCCCTCCTTCTGGTCCCCTGATATTTTGTTTTTGCTTCCGGTGTTTTTCTGCATCATTATCATTCTAGCTACTGTTTTTCTGATTTTAACTACCTTTCTGCATTCATCATCATACCATTTGGTGTGGGCCTGACGCCTATTTTCATCTTTCATTACCTTGGCGGCCTTTAGTATCGACCTCTCTAAACTACTCCACCTTCCCTCTATATCTTGAGACCTATCCTCGTTAATAATATTTTGCTGTAGGTTACTTGCTACTTGTTGGATGGCTCAGAGCATCCCGAAGTTTACTGCTGTTATACCTTTGTATAGTCCTGTTTTTCACCATCTCTTTTTTTTTGGGCTTTTTTGCTGGATCTTTATCCTTACTAGGAAATAGTCCGAGTGTGCATCCGCACCTCTACAGGACCTCAAATCCTTGATACTTTGTAGGTGCTTACCTTCTACTAACACATGGTCTATTTGGTTTACTACATTTCCATCCGGCGACACCCATGTCCCCTTATGTATCTTTCTTCTTCTTCTTCTTTTTTAACAGCCCCTTGCAACCCACTCCTGGGTATAGGCCACCACTTTCTTCTTCCATTTCTCCCTGTCTTGCGCCAGTTGCAACCATCTACTGCCTGCTGTTACTTTTAAATCATCGTGCCATCGTCTTGGCGGTCTGCCCACGCTGCGTTTGTTTAAGCGTGGCCTCCATTGTAGGACGCGTTTTGACCGTCTGGAGTCGTCTTGTCGTGCGATATGCGCGGCCCAGTTCCATTTCTGCTTTACAATATATTCTATGACGTCTTCTACCTTTGTTCTTTTCCTAATAGCTTCGTTTGGAATATGGTCTCTCAGGCTTACTCCCAGCATCAATCTTTCTATGGCTCGTTGAGTTACTCTAAGTTTTTTAGCAGATTTAGTGGTTAGTGCCATAGTTTCCATTGCATAAGTCATAACCGGTAAAATGCAAGTATTAAACACTTTTTTCTTTAAATTTATTGGTATGTTTTGCTTCTTCAATACATGCCCTAGTTTTCCGACTGCTGCCCAGGTCATTCTTATGCGTCTACTTATTTCTGCGATCTGATTTTCCTTGCCGAGTGTGATTTTGTGTCCAAGGTAGATGTATTTGTCTGTTCTGTTTATTGAATCGTTGTTCACTGAGATGATTACATCTTCTGGGGTCATTATTTTGGTCTTATTGAGATTCATCTGTAGTTCCTCGATGTCTTGGCTAAAGAATACGATATCGTCGGCAAAGCGGAGAATACTTAAATATCTGCCGTCAATATTTATTCCCTTTTTTCCCAGTTGAGTGTTTTAAATATATCCTCCGAGGCAGGGGTGAATAATTTAGGAGAGATAGTGTCACCCTGCCTCGCTCCTCGTTCCATTGGTATTTTATTAGTTTTGGAAGTTTCCGTGATATGAACTTCCATTGTCGCTTTATTATATATATATATATATATTTTGGAGTAAGTTTCTGTACCTGGAGTCTATTCTGGCATTGTGCATGGCCCTGAAGATTGCCCAAAGTGCTATGGAGTCAAAAGCCTTGTTGTAGTCAATAAACACAATATGGATTGGAACGTTATATTCATTGCATTTTTCTATGAGTAATCGTACCGTTTGTATGTGATCAATAGTGCTGTGACCCTTCCGAAAACCCGCTTGTTCTGGCGGTTGATGGTTGTCAAATTTATTTGCGAGTCTGTTGGTGATAATTTTAGTGAGCAGTTTGTGCGGATGGGGTAGTATACTTATAGGACGGTAGTTATCTAATTTCAATTTATCGCTAATTTTGTGCAATAGGACAACTTGAGCGTTTTACCATGTGTCTGGGATTGTTCCCTCTGCAATGCATTTGTTGAGCAGTATTCTCATGGATTCTATAGTGGTCACTCCTCCGTGTATTATCATTTCTATAGAGATACCATCTTCAGCTGGTGTCCATATGGCACAGAGCTAGTTGCATTTCGTCAGTGATAATAATAGACAATTCTTCTGAGCCTACGTTCATTACGTGTACTACGGTTGCAGTTGGAGGCTCGTTGTTTACTTGCGAGTAGAGCTTTTTGTAAAATGTTTCTACTGTCTCTCTGATTTCCTTGCGTCCTCTTTGGTGTTTCCATTTATGTCCTTCAACTGATGTATTCTCATGTATCTCCTTATGCTGAAAGTATGTTGAAGCAATTCTCATATTTCTCTCTGTCGCAAATTCGATTAGTTTTCTCACATTTTCGTTACTTTCTTCATGTTTACTGCTGTTCCCTATGGTCGGCTTCTACATATCTTCTTTCCCTACTTTCGCGTTACAATCACCAACTACCATTTTAATGTCATTTTTGGCAGCCCCTGATACACTCTTTCCACCTCATCGTAGTACTCGTTTTTTTCTTCTTCGTCTTTCTCCTCAGTGTGCGCGTGCACATTTATGATACTGATATTCCCGGATTTTCCCTTTATCCGCGTACTACATACCCTGTCTGACACTGGTTGAAAATTCAGATATGGCATATCTACCTTATATACTGATTCAGATTATGATTTTTAGTAAAATTATTTGATTTTTAATTCAATTTAGACAAATATACGTTGGGATATTATTATTTTTAACTCTACTAATAAAATATCTAAACTCAAAAACACATACAGTGATTAGGAAATTTGATCACAGAAACATTTTCTCTTATATGATTTTCTATAAGGACCGTCCCGCTGAAGGCTCCAGCAGTAGTCCGTCATCATGTGCATTCCCACCTTCGTTGGTATCTCTCTTCCATAATTGTTAATTCCTGGTGGAACCTTTCTCCCTGTTATTCGCTGAAATCGTCAAGGTTTTCTGGGAAACGATCTAAGTGGCTGCAGAGATAATGAACCTTAACGCCCATCTTATAGCCAAGCCTATTAAAATTGCAAAAACGTGTCTACTAATTCAGGGTAATTATCTGCCTTATGGTTTCCAAGAAAATGTTGAAGCACTAGAACAAATGTAGACCAGGCAGAAGAAGTTTTATTCATTGAATCAGTGAAATGTGAATCCTT
>JABXWE010010828.1:0-29087 GCA_014611495.1 Limonius californicus | reverse complement strand
AGCAGTTTTGTAAAGAAATGTGATCATCGTTCGCTTGTGTAGTTGAAATAAAAATAGGCCAACATTTTTAAAAATATTCATTTTTGAAAAAAATGTTACTGATGTTTTTTGTGTAAAATTAAACTAACTTCAATTCTGCATAGGAATATACAGGGTGTTCCATTAAAAAAACGTGTTTTTCTAAATTACCCATGCAACGCGATGTTCAATTGTTTTTCTAGTATCACCGTCGCAATCAGCCCAAAAATATACAATTCTTTCCAATTTAAACTTAGGCTCTATCTCCACTAATACCAAAGTTACCAATGGTGCGCACTTAATTTGGTACAGCCTGTATAGCATTTGCGTTCGGCGGGTTGCCTACACACAGTTCCCAATATCCTATTGAACACAAGGGAAATTATGTTTTTCTTAGATACTTCTCCGAAGACTGGAAACTGTATCATGTGTTTGACTTCTATTAATGCGTATCAGTGAAAAAGGAAAGATTTCGTTGCTTTAAAATTAAACAAAAATTCAGAATCCAAGGCGTGTCATTTTAATGTCAAATTAAGAATAATATGTGCTACTGTTTTCGTAGCACAGTGGTTAAAGTAATTATCTTGTCAGAAAAACTTCCAGCATTCACTCTGGTTGTGGTAAATAATTTTCTTTCTGTTTTATTTAATTTGGTACCTGTTGCACTAGTAATACAACTAACAATACAAGCGATGCAATAAGAACAGACTGCCAAAACATACATTTTTGAAAACTGGGTAACATTCCGAAAGATTTTTACGATAGGTCACTGTTTTATAAATATCCTGTGTTTTTGCAATTTTTATTGACTGTCGAAAAACAAGAAAGGCCTTTTCTCTCACGAATAGTAATGTGATTTAATTAGTTAAAATAATACAGTTTGAATATTAAAGTTAGTTTACACAAGAACCACGGTTTTCAGGAAAAGGCAGAACATATATATTTTGGGAGTTTTATTTTCGCTGGAAAGTGTAGGTCTGTTTTACGTTTAGAGTTTAACTCGGAAACAACGCTATTTAGACAGTAAGGTTATGCCATACGTTATAGTCGTCTTAAGCACATGTTACGAACTGAAGGACTATTCGAATATTGACAACACATTTCTTGACATGTATTTGGTATATTATTACTGCCATCTGGACTATCATTAATCTTTTTGTACTATTTTTCTCTTCTCATTACTGAAACGTACATGTTTATAGCTGTTTTTATAATGAAATCGATAATGATTTGATTATTTCGTTAGCTGAAGTACCTATTACATTTATTGTAGGAATTACTATTTAATAATAGAACTTGTATAAAAATTCTATTTACAAGGCAGTCGCTTCATCTCCTGTGCTACAACGATAAGACCGCGCGTTATTATTTATTTGATATTAGAACGACCAGCTAATAAACTTCCTAATTTGAAAATATCTGATGGGACGATACAAGGTGATTAGTATTGGTTGTCAACACACGGTTTTGTAGTCGCTGTAAATGTTAATTTGTCATTTGTAACTATCATAAAAGCCGGCCTAGGTGGTCTAGTGGTTAGTGCGAGAAGCGGGTTCAAATCCTGGCGAAGTCTATAAGATTTTTGTGGCGGGGAAAAATCTGAAAATGGGCCTTCTGCCGGATAAGAAGCAAAACCGCTCCGCGCCACGATGTGTGACATTTTATCACCAGGTAGGTGTAATTCATAAGTAGAGCGTACAATAAGCCAAAGAGCTACAGTGCATAGAGAAAAATGCTTGGAAATCCGCGTCCTTGATCTCGCCCAATCAAAACAAACAAACAACTGTCACAAAAATGCCATTTACAACTGAACAAGACGTTTTATAATGAATAGTGTTTTTATGAGTTTTTGATCCAATTCCCAGATGTTGCAAATACTGTACTTTGTTGTTATTTTGTAAGACGTTCATACAATTGTTGGTCGTTTTCATATTAGCACTGCTTGTAAGGAAAATTCACGGGATTGATTAATTATTGTAATTGAAGGTAGATTATTGTCATAAATCATTGTGTAAGAATTTATGTTATTATGCATATAGATTTTAGTTGCACGTAAACTAATATCTCATGGTAGAACACACAGTATACAGTTTTGTTACTGTTTTACTAGAAAAATTAGAAATGGTGTAAGACTATATTTAATATTTTTTTTCTGGGGAAGCGTCCCACCTAACCACAGTTAACCAAAAGATAACTAAATGTTGACCTCTCAAAAATACAAGGTCACCATTTCGCAACCAAAAGTGAACCTGTAGATTACCGATGTCACAAGTTAGCTATAGAGCAACCTTAAGGCATCCTCAAAGCTAAATGGTTAATTATAAAAGTGTCCAAAAGCTAAACTTGAAAATCATCTGTTGGTTAACCATAAAAGATGTCCAAAAGGTAAACTTGAAGATCATGTTTTGGTTAAATGTAAAAGATGTCTAAAAGCTAACCCTGAAAGTCATCTTTTGGGCACCTTCTCTACATATGCAAAAGTTAACCTTAAAGGTTATCTTGTGGGCACCTCCTCCACATTTTATTTATTATGAAGCGTTCATAGGCCTTATAGGCCCATCGTTTTGGTGTGAGGCAAGACTAAGCTAGTTTGTGCAATGCACAACAGGGACCGACTCTGGGGGTTACCGTGTTGGTGCCTAACCATGCCTAAACTGCCTGGTGTGACCTCCTCCACATATTCAAAAATTAACCTTGAAAGTCATCTTTTGGGTAGCTCCTCAACATACCCAAAAACTAATCATAAAAGTCATTGTTTGGACACCTCCTCGACATACTCAAAAGTTAACCTTGAAAGTAATCCTTTGGGCAGTACCGTAATATACCCAAAAACTAATCTTAAACCATTTTTGGGCACCTCCTCGACATACTCAAAAGTTAACCTTGAAAGTCGTCTTTTGGGCAGCCCCTACCATACCTAAAAACTAACCTTAAAAGTCATTTTTTGGGCACCTTCTCGACATACCCAAAATTTATGCCCTGTGGTTAACCTTTAGAATTTATACCATCCCAAGAAGGTATCCTTAGGTTATATTTGAAGGTTGTGCAAATGATAACCATATTGATGGTAAAAAAGTAAACTGAGAAACATAACTAAAAGTTAACTGCTCATTCTGTCAAAAATATCCTTTAAGGCAACTCTAGATTCTATACAGAGATTTCTATTGAGATTTGAATGAAAATGAACATTTTATTGCTTACAGTATGAGTAAATAATACACCAATGGTCATTCGGTTTATATTCAAGCCCTGCGGCTTGAACTTCTAATGGGCACCGATTCAGCCTACACCAATAATGACGATATCTGTCAAAAGCATCGATCAGATTCTTCTAGTTGCATTTCCAACGTTGGTAACTCCAACGGCTGATAAGAGTCTAATCTAAAAAATACAAAAAAATGAGTTTACATTTCTTGCCACATTTGAATATTCAATTAAAATTAATGGTATTAAAGAAACTTACCTTAATAATGATTGAAGAGGATGCACACATTAAGCTTGGGACTGTAACTGAAACGGATACTACTTTTTTAAGTATGACCATTGACCATGCTTAGCAAATGCTAATGGCTTAAAAAAGAAACCCCGGGAGATATAGCGCATGTCTTATGGTGCGCAACCGTCCAGTCCTTTTAGTAATTTATGTTGTCGGCCGTTCCACATTCATACCCGCTTTTGTAATATTTATTGTAATTTTATTTATAAATTACCAAAATTATCACTCATCCAGATGTTAAGTTTTGTTGTTAAACCCATAATACTCGAAAGCCAGGCAACGTAAGTACCTATGAGATATATGTAGGCATTCTTGTATATTTCCAAATTTTATTTGTTTTAAGTTACCGATTTATTTGAACAAATACCACAAGAATTTAACGGCCATACTTTTACTTAAGAAAAGATTATACCAAGAGTTAGCATTATGGTATCTAAGAAGTTTTTACTAGTGGGTTAGTGTGGAATGTAACCAACCGCGTAGGGTTGTTCAAAAGTTAACCAAGAAAGATGATAAAAGAATAGCAATATTTATGTTGAACTTGAATAAATACGTAATATCATTTATTGTATTATGGGCTAACGGACAATATTTCTGTTTTATTACTATTTACTGTAACGAAGTAATTAAAAACAGATATAAACAATAATAACATTACATTTAGATTCAAGTTGTAAATAATGTTCTTACTAATTACAGGACAATAAAATATTCGGTCAGCAGCTAACATGACTTGAGTATTTTTTTAATCCAATTGCCATATAGTTATTCACAACAGTATACGCAACTATTATCAAGTATAATGGTTGTATTTTACCAGGGACTTAGAAGGATCTTCTTGTTAACTGTTAAAACCTATTGCAGAGCATGTTACTGAAAAGTAACCACTATAGGTCGCTTTAAAGATCTGCAGCTATAAAGTGCACTTTAAAGTTAGTCAATAGTCAACTTTTTGGGTGCGATAAAGTTAACTATTTGGAAAAACTACTTCTAAACTTTAAGTCGAACGTGACGGATACTGTAGCTTTGGTTACCACTACGGATGCACAAAGAACGCTTTTAAGTTACCCCGGGTAGGTCATCTTTCCAGGTTAAGAAATGATCACATTGTGGACAGTTAAGGTTAACTTTGGTTATGTGTAGATCCATTTATTGCGTTACATTAATTTAAAAACTACAAATAGTAACCTTTAGGAGTCCCCATAATTTTATAGAAAGATAAGCATCTAGTTGGCGGATGGACAATTGGCCCATTGGTGTACCATGAAAATTTAACATTAAAAATGCATACAGATCGAATATTGTTAGAGTTCATATCAAGAAGCATCTAAATTAGCAACAGTAAAGCTGCTACAAGTTTATTTAAATTATACTTTAATGTATTGCTTTCATTTTTATTAAACTAATACATTTAATACCTAACGGTAAAGTAAACAACGTGAACAACATATTGCTGAGGATCCTTATATTGCCATAAACATTACATTTTCCAATTTACAGGATTTCTTGTTGACCTATACTAGTTCTAAATGACCTCTATGATGATGAACCTCAGCGTAGGTGTTGTCAGCAAGACGGTGCTACTACACTGTTACTGAAGCAGTTATACAGATCTTTTGGATATACTAATGACCGAGTATACTTTGAGCATCTTTCATAATAAAATTAATTCTTGTGTTTCATTAATATAGTTTCTCGTTTGCAATTAAATTTAAAATAGAATTTACTAAAGTAAAAAAATATTTCAAGTGCTATTGATTTGCTCCATTTTATCCTGGACAGATTCACATTTAGTAAATTGTAGCTTGAATCAATTTTCTATTTTTGGTGTATTGTGTTAGTTAGTCGCGGTTTGATAAATTGTTTTCGATAGCTTTTCCATTTGTAGAAGATACAGATAATATTCTGCTTTAGGTTCCATTGTTATCTGAATAGTTTTTTTTTGACTCGTTAGAACTAATTTGTATCAACCACAAATAAAACCAGTTGTATCCAAGAATTAATACTATTGTGTTAATTGTTTCTTCAGTTATAGACTTTATGTTTAAAAGTATTGCTAGTTCAGCTATGTTAAAGAAAACAGCTACCACGGAAAATTTATTCTATATAAAAAAATAACCGCTGATGTACTGTGTGTGGTAAATAAAGAAATATCCTCTAGTTTCGATGTTAGTATTAACACATGAAATGCAGTAAAATTAAATCTTACTTCTATTTAGGTTGTTTTAAACAATGATATTTAAAATACCATTTCAACATTTTCACAATAATGTTGCTTTGACAAGAAATGTAGCAATGACGATAATAAATTGAGTACTAAAAGTAATGACCCTGTGAATGTAATAAATTTACCATTATTTTCATTTATTCCTGTAACATTAACGTTCCTTTAATGATGATACTTTACAGCAGTTATAGCATCCACATACACAGTTCAGTATAATATTGAAACAATGTTAAATTAGTATTTTGTATGCTACTAATTATGGCCACGCTCACATAAACGAAAACAATACACCAGCTTCTAGTCAAACATTTCTCTTCCACACAACAGTTTAAAGTGTGTGGCATATTTTGTATAAGACGTTTCCACGCTATCACTGGAAGTCATTGAAGATTTAGTACTGTCATTATCGATTTTGCAGTCGATAATGATCGTGTACGGATTTAAATCTTCCATATGGAATAAATTTCGCTGGATCCATTCCCTGCAGTACAGTGCGCTAGGAGTTAAATATTCGTACATTTGCGTTCCTACATCCCTGACCTTCACGCTTTTCTTTGGTCTCTTATCTCCTTTTGAAAATCTGTGTTCTCTATTTTTGAATCTAGACGAAGGCTTTTGAATTAGTTTTCCGGGGGTTGGTGTTTGAGTTGTTTGGTCGACTGTACCAAAATTGCATTCGTAATCGCTTAAACTGTCTTCTCCAAAGTCGTTTTGTACAGCTACATCACTTCTTATGGTTGAGATGGTTTGTACCTCCATGTTGCAAACTGTCGTTTCAGTTTTCTCGAACCTGAAGAACGATTCGACGCCAAAAAGATACTTTTTAATACTCTTCAAAAATAATGAATGATTGGCGCACCTTACTTGATCTGGTTTTGGAGATGCAGTTGGGCCGTCGCCTTTGGAGTAAATAATATTCGCCCTAGTTTCGTCCACTTTTAATTTTAGAAAAGGATTTTCTCCAATATCCCAACTGTTGCTTGTTTGCGGCAAAGAGCTTGGCGATATTGTTCTTGTAATTTTTACCATTTGTGATTTAAATTGGGAATTTGTTCCATCCTCAGTTGGTCTAGTGGTAGTATCATTTTTGCGAGGTTCCTGAAATCGGTGTTTGGCTAAGACAGGATTTTTGTAGTTCCTACTCTCATAACAAGATAAATTTACCGAAGATTTAGTTTGATAAGTGGCTCTGCGTTTCGTATTGCAAACCTGCGAATCTGATTTATGGGGCGAATTCCGAGAGTGTCTTGGTACTGCACTGGTACCAGTAACTTTCTGTGGACTAGGTTTTTCTTTCGCTTTCTTTAAATACTGTCTGGTTCTTTTCCTGCACAAACAGGAACTTCTAGGTTTCGTTTTAAAAGTTCCCAAATGAGATTTCCATCGGGGTTGTTCGGTGTTATCAGTAGGCTTACCTTTAAAATAATCTGGTTTTGGCGAAATAACATTTGGAGATTCTTCTATGGTCTCGTTCGAAACTGAAGCAAATACGTCACTTTTATGTTGATGATGAATTGTTTCGAATGATTCATATGGAATAAAAGTACCTTCTTTTAAAATTTCAATGACGGTGGTGGATGAAGAAGAATTTTTCATGTTGGTATTAATATAATTCCACTCTAAAAGTGAACTGCCTTTCATTTGAATGTCACTACAATCTGTACCAATAGAAGCGTCTGTGGTGGGTATTTTGCAGCAAGACGGGGGTTCAGTGCCCACATCTACAGTTTTGCTACAAAACACATCACTTTCCGATTGCGTTTTCCAAACCTTTTGTTCCAAATTTGTCGAAGAAAATAATTTATCTAAAGAACTCGTTAAATCTCCTCTCACATTTCTTTCAATTTCGTCCTTTGCAAGTGCGTCTTTTAATGTTGCAGCAAAAACCGATTTCCCGTTAAACATTGGTCTTTGAATGTTTTTACGCCAGTTGCTCTTGTTTGTGGTGCCCAAGCATGTGGTGGATTCCGCCTTGTCTGTTAAAAATTGTGAATTGTCCTTTGCAATTATTTCTCTCCAAATTACAACTTTCTTTTTTGGATCAATCTCCTTTCCCAAATCATTTTTGTTCAACCAACACGATATGCTGTTGAATTTATCTATTGAAGCCATTTTTGGAAGAGTGTAGGTTGAATGCCAGGATATTTCGTAACTGCTCACTTTACAAAGAGAATCCTTATCAAAATCAATTTCTGATACCGACATGTCTGTAGCATATTCCTGTCGAGGTTGCCTGAACACTCCGCTTTTTCTCTTCGACATATTGTAAATAAAAAGGAGAATTTAAAAGTATTTTAACTTTGCAATTTAGAATAGAGACGTTTGGCCAAAATGTCAGATAAATATTTGTGCACAAGCTCCTATGATTATTATATTTTTTTATTACGGTCGTAAGCTTCCGTACAGCAAACAGTATACAAATATGTAGGGGACGTAATCCATAATCCTCGGGTACACGTCGGTAACTCCGCAAGTAGTACTTCTTCTTTCATGTTTTTTAATATCGACCCCATAAATTTTTTAGACATAAATTTTACGATGCCTCGCCAAGTATCGCGTCGGAGGGCGTTTGAATCGGTCCTTTATTTACATTCGTCTATAGAGTTTGCCGATCTTGGCCCTATTTCTTCATTTTCTGTACTATATGTGACAGATTTAACTCTTCACAATGGCGACAATGTTAACCGTGTGTGTGCAGCGTCGTATCGTAAATGTAAATATAAATTTATGTGTAAAATGGATGGCTGCATAATGTTTAGTACACACAGTTTGGATCGTTTCCAAATGGGTAAAAATGTGACATTATTTCTAACGGCGACATCATTCCCGGTAATTCAATTTTTCTACTCTTTGCTGCTGCGTGGGCTTTCAGCTAGATTTGGAAACAAACATCGCATGTTTAAGCAAATATTTGTTTACTCATTTTAGTTCAAAACATGAGGACTAATATTGACATTAATATTGGTACATTTTGTTTATAGTTTTGGAATATTTGTTCGTAGAAAATATAATAGAAACTAATCGTTAAAAGTTCAATGATTTACGTTTAATATTTTTTTTCTGCTTTTCTTATTTCCCATGTCTTTTCGCCACACCGAAAACGACGAAATGAACTACCAAAAAAATATAAAATGTAAGGATTAGGGAATTTTTTCTTTTATTTTCGTATTCCTTTTCTCACCTTCTGCTAAGTTCCATAATTTCTTTGAATCTATAGCACTAATTCTGCAACATACGCTAACATTTTGATATTTTCCTTGCTACTGACGGAAGGAATTTTATTTACTTACTTTATTTCATGATGCTTTAATCCTCATTTTCTAGGTTTTCGATTTCTTGCTGGCCCGGCGAATGTATCGAATCAAGCGGTTTTGTACGTAAATATAAAATATTTTAATAATCTTTTGACTTAGCAGTTTAGTTATTTCTACTGGGTTCTCACTTATATTTCATTTATTCTTGTTTACAATTATTTGAGATGCAACATCTCGAATATTTTTAGAGCATGGTTTTGCTTTTCTGTTATCTGTAGATTCATGATAATAACATCGGAATTCTACTTAAAACAAAATAATTCTAATAATTGCTTACCAACACTGTGGTTCACTTAGAGATAAACAACTTAAATTATATTTATAAATTCCGTTGTTAGCTCTTGGTAGATCTGTTTACGTATACCCTATCAAAAAACAATCTATTTCTGTCAAGTCTGGTGAACAGGGAAGCTATTCTATTGCATCTCTGCTTTCAATCTACCTTCGAGATAACTCGTCGAAATGGTTTAAATGCTTAGCAGTAGATTCTGCTGTCTTGAATATACGGGGTGTTGACGTTAATTTCTCGTATCAGTTCCCATACATACAGCAGATATCCAAATAACAAGAAGTCATCAATAGAGATGCAACCACTAACACAAAAAACATTATAACTAGACATTAAAACTTCCGCGTGAAAATAGTAATTTTTTATAACTTCATGTACTAGTACGCAGAAAATTCGTTCTTAATGTTCTATTTCCTAAGATTAGATCGTTATTAAAGCCTACTCAGACTGTATACAGAGATGCCAATAAATTGATGTTGATATGCGTATTTAACCTCACTTTTGCGAGGTTTTCCTGTATGTAGGTAGGTATATTATTTGGGATTAACCTTTCTGCAGTTTTTTTATTATAAAGTAAGAAGGTATTTCGCCATCGATACATTGATATTAGTTTTATACAGTTTTCGAACAATTCTCTTGTGCAGTAAATAATTTCTAGAACAGCAAAGTAACAATAAACATATTTAACTCTACAAAATACTAATTTGGTTCACTTTTCACTCTATCCACAACCAAAAGTCATGAAGAACTAAAACAGACAAAGTTTCCTTGCTCCCATCTTATAACTGCGATACGGAGAACGACGAAGGGGTGAAGTATATTAGTTTAATAAAGAGGGAAGTGGTTAGGGCATAAACTGCCATAGATTTATGTACTGCCTCCGCGAGAACTCAAGTATAGCGTTCCATTTGGTTAATGTACTACGGCAGACTGTTTTTATCTAGACATAAAAGTATTTACCTCATTCTAGGATAACTGGATAGCTCATCGACGTAAATTGTTACGATAATCTGCTACAACTCCATTCATCAGTTTGTACGGAAAGTTTTGATGATATTTTGACGAAAACAAACAGAAGTATTTGTTATCGGCGAGGATTTTGTTTTACGCTATGATTTGATTTGGTTTTGGGAAAGTTCATGTGATTTCGAAGTAGGAAAGAACCGAAATAATTTTATAGAAGATGATTCAAAACAGTTTTTATAAAGTATGGTTACAAAACAAAGTGTCCTTAAAAATACTTTTAAAGTAATAGGCATATATTTTATAATTCGCTTAAAAATAGATTATACTGTCATGATGCTATTACTTCGCTCCAAGGCGGCCTTAAGATATTTGTAGTATGTTAGATATTGTGAAGTACTGCTAACACAGTATTATCAATAATATTTGCGACAAAGGATGTATTGCGAAAAGAGAATGTGTGATTTTATTCTATACAAGTTCTTTCAAGAGGTTTAATATACAGGGTACATTAAAACGTGCGGATAATATTTACACCACGCTATTCTACGTTGAAAAACAAGCAAAAAAACTCTAATTTTTAGTATTTTCTCTTTGGTTAAGGAGTTATTAATGCTTTGAAATTTTTTGGTTTTGGTTGAGAAATCGATTTATATAGTATCAACAACACATCGTTCAACAATTAAAATAAGTAATCAAGTATAAATTATAACATTTCGGTCATAAGTGTACGTATAATTTAATATTTAAGAATGCAAAATCCTTCTCGCAATTTATAGATTTGGAAGACGTTGCAACTATGCATTATAGGTTGGGTTGATTTTTAAAATATAATAATAAAAAATTGATAGCTGGATGTATGACTGACGGTTTGATTATTGTCATTTTTGACACTTGAGAAAGTCAGTTTTCTAACATTTCCGTAAAACTTCTGCTTCACTCAATATTTATTAGTTATTCCTTGTTATCATCGTTCTAAGTTACTTTCTTCCTTGTTTGTTTCTTCTGTTATGTGTTTTTGGTTTTGAGAAAAATCATGGCATACAGTTTTCCCGAGTACGCAGATATGCATTTGATATTAGGCGAATGGGGCGGTAATTTTTATCGAGCTTCAAATTTATATGCCGAACGTTATGTACACAGGAGACATCATAATGCTCATCTTATTCAAAGACTAGATCAGCGCTTAAGAAAAACAGGCAGAATGGAACCTGCACAGGGAGTTGGTGGAAGACCACGATATGTATTACAACCCGAAATAAAAGAGAACATCCTACAGGTATTTGAAGATGAATCTCGACAAAGTACCCGTTCTGTAGCTCGAAGACTTGATATTAGCCATACTGCTGTACATCGAGTGTTAAGAGAAAATCTCTTACATCCGTTCCACTTGCAGCTAGTCCATGGGTTGCTTCCGGAAGATTATCCGCGACGGGTGCAGATGGTCATTACGGCAACAAGTAGTCAACCCGGCTTTCATTGAAAACATTTTATGGACGGATGAAGCCACATTTACCCGTAACGGAATGTTTAATATGCACATTATGCACCACTGGGTCGATGAAAACCCTCATGTCTTGCATCAAACTATCCACCAGTTTAGATTCAGCGTCAATGTATGGGCTGGAATTATCGGAAATAGGCTAATAGGGCCACACATTTTGCCTCGTCGATTAAACGCCGAAAATTTTATCTATTTTTTAAACAACGATTTTCCGGGATTATTGAGACATATTGTGGCCTCAGTTAGATGGAGCTCCAGCCCACTGGGGGCTTCAAACTAGGGATTGGTTAAACCAAAACTTTCTAGAGCGGTGGATCGAGCGCAATGCTCCCATATCATGGCCCGCAAGAAGTCCCGACGTAAATGTTCTAAAATTTTTTCTTTAGGGGCATTTTAAAAGCTCTTGTTTATGAAGTAGAAATTGAAACCGAAGAACAACTTATTGAACGGCTAAATAATGCAGTTAGAGAAATAAAAAATCGTAAAATTCTGCAAAATCTAATACCAAACATTATTACTCGGTGTACCAAACGTTTAGAAGTTGCAAGTGATCATTTTGAACAGCTATTGTAACCAAAAAAGGAGTTAAATTTAAATAAAACGTATTCAATCTTGAGTTTTAAATTATTTCAATAATTTTAGAGAATATCCATGAAAAACATGAACACATACTTGATTTAATTGCAGATTCACAAACGTATACCATCAAGCTTAACAAAATGCATGTCTCTTAGCTTTAAATTGTACAGCGTTGCCAAATTAAAAAATCTTTAAGTGCTTATAATTTAAAGACTCTTCGTGTAAGACCAAATTGGTGTTAGAGTTTTTTGCTCGTTTTTCAACGTATAATTGCGTGGTGTAATTATTAGCCGCACCTTTTAATACACCCTATATAGAGCTGCACAGTCTGGGATCTATCTATCGTTATATTGGCGTCTTTGCGTCATATCTAAAAAACAATATAAAACGCTACCGTTTTTTACATTAAAACGTTTTTCCAATACATACAAATTTACATATAACTTGTTACAACCGAAAATAAAGTTTAGAAATAATTTAGAACGATAACCATCCAATTTTGGACTAACATTATACAACTGACTTCTAACCTTACTTTTGAATCTCTGTCGATCTCTGCAAAGCTTATAAATTCCTGTGGCTTGCTCACAACATTTTTACTGCAGAGGAAACGGTATGGTATGTCGTTTTTTGTCTCTCTGGACATGTTACGAATTTCTTTATTTAAATTGGATATTTTTATTTTTTGAGGTATATAACAACGCCTGTTGACATTTTAAAAAATATCATCAAGATTTGCCTACAAACGCCGATTGGAATAAACTCGCAGGAAATCCCTGTTGATATTAAGCTTACATTCGCAAGTAAATATTTTGTGTTGCTGACTAAAAAGCAGCTGTAAAAACCGGTCTATACTTTCTAACTAATAAAGAATTTTAGTAACTTTTATAAACTTGTAGTGCTTAAGTAAACACACACGTGCTGTTTTGCACAGCCAAACTTCATCAAAAATGTTCTTAATGGAATATTGAAACTAACTAGTTTTTTGATAGGCGTTATTACTGTCAAATTACGTAAATAAACATGGCAACAGTGCTTTTCATAATCAATTATAACCTCAATGTGCAAAATATAAATGACAATTTCCAAAGCCATATTTACACGCGTAAATATGTCTGATTTCCTAAGCCATCCGGCCAAATAATCGTGAATGAGGTATAGTTGTATATCTCAAATGCAAAATAAATGTTCATCCGATTAAAAGCTTTTAGATTTTATATTTCTCAGGTATTCAGTTTATATCTCTCAAAGGAGAAAGCTGTTTTTTTTAAGCAACTTAAAATCCTTAACACGATTTTCCGAAAACAATTTACCAAGCCCCGTAGGCAGCGTGTTCCCGGTGGCCAGTTTCCTTTAAACTTTCCCCGTCTTTTCTGGTTGTTGCGTAAAAAAAAAAAAACTCCCAAAGGAAGCGTGTGATGTTGAACCAGTCAAGTTTATGAAGCGGCTAACCTTTTTAGTATAATTTCCTTGGTCTGTACCCTCGTATTGACGCGTGTCGCCCCATGTGTTCTATTTAGTCTGCCAACACCCACCCACTCGCTCCTCACTCACTCGCAGTCAAAGTAAAAGCCTTTGCTTGGCACTCTAGCTCGTTCTGCTCTCGAATTTTCCTCTTTAGATCCTCGCCGATGATGGGGTTTGTACCATAGCACTTGTCACCCTTTGCGTTGAACAGGAGTTGCAGTGCACTTGTCGCGTCAGCATATATTACATTTGCCTGTAATGCCCTGATTGCATGCTATATTGGATTTATAACGGTCTACTGGAGCGAATCCGGACGATGTATTGTTTTCCAATATGATTTGCAGGAGACGAAGCGAATTTTCACGTCTGACAGCTTAGAATTGGCACAATAGGGATGTGAACTAATTTTAAGGGTAACATCAAACTCTCCGTACAGAATATGCTACTAATATTTTAAATTCTGTTTAGAATTAACTTTAAATTTCAATTTTATATCGTATTAAAAACAAATGTTTGATAAGGGTAGGTCATGGAGAGCGAGCCTCATCTAAACTTCCTCTCAACTTATACATTAACTATTTGAAATAGGGCGTAAACCAGTAAAAATAAAGCAGATGAATCTTGACGTAACGGAGGTTGCATCCTTAAAGCATTGGGAGAATATGATTTATTCAATAGTAACATAACAAGTGATCCCAATTTTTGGATAAATTGCATGAGTTGTAGTCGCAAGCACGTCTTAACTGTTACTTCTAGTTTTCTATTTGGAAATAGTGATAATATGCGGTTGCTATTTGTATACACTTGTTTTGCAACTGCTAAAAGTTATCATTAGGATCACTTATCATGCCATCTAGACAGTGCTTTCGAAATATCTACGAGTTATTCGCCGCTAAACTGATTTAAAAGAGCTCCACAATAGTGCCTTCTACTCTGAATGGAATGTGTAGCCTGTTATATGTGTTAAAGATGTCCAGTCTGTTTTAATATTTCTGGTATCACTACATTGGCTTTTCTGCTCCAGTTATCCAGTAGCAAAAATATATTTAAGTGAAGAGTGAACGATGCAATGATACATAAGAAAATAGATTGTATACAGGGTACAGGTTTCTCAACATTTAGAATATGTTTCCAAGGCATAGTTACAGGAAGTTGTGATATCCTGGCATACGAAGTTGGGCAATTTAATTTCCGAAATTGACACCGTAACACTGGCGCCACGTGAATCAAACCAAAAGTAAAACAGCATAGAATAGATTACAGTTTTATTAATAGATGGGGTGGTCAAGCGAAGATCGAACGGCTGTTAGCGTCTGCGCAGGACGGCGTTGTTGAGATCAATTATTTACTATACTCACCTAACTTAGCACCAAAGACTTTTTCGTAAAGAAAATTCTGTTGTCAAAGGGACACGATTTCAGGACGTAGAAGGTCAAAGAAAAAAGTTACCGCTAAATTGAAAACAGCTTCTTCGGACGTCCCTGCCGACTGTTTTTAAAAAATTTTAGAACGTTCCAATACGTGTATTTAAATTAAAGGAGATTTCTTTGAATACATACCAAATGATTCTTATGTTACTTAAATTTTGTTTCTTTTTATTTTGCCAGTCAGGGAATTAAATTGCTAAACCTCGTAGACATCGCAGATAGGTTTAATTGCAAAAGCTTGTCACAGCTAAGCAAATGTACTTTTAAAAGCTACTTAACTGTTTTAAACAGACTGTTTTAGATTAAAATGGATTATCGTTCTATGTATACAAGTGTTTCAAAGAAGTTTAAAATAAAATATGAACATAGTCAGTTTTCAGTTTCATTATTTAAGATATATTTTCAGTTATTATTTTGTTGAATTTTTTATTTAAATATCATGATTTTTTGAACAAGGATCGAACTTCTATATAGAGAATCCCCCTTTTTATGATTTTTTCTATATAATGATGTCCTTTCGAGGATCTTGACCTTCAGAAACAGTTACATGTAAAAATACCTCTAAAATATGATGTAAACCCTCCATATTGTGATGTTTTTCTTTCAAACTTTTACGATAGTATTCAGGTAAACAAATAAAATTTTGAGTGGATTATGAAATACTATTTTTCTAACTTGTTTTTTTTTTCTCAAGAAACTTATACATTCTTTGCCAAGTTATATAGATACATTTACAAGCGGATTACAAAATGTTCACAAATTTCATAGACGTTGTTACTGCCTGCGCACAGGTAACGGACAACATTCTTATCATGCATTTAGGATAATCTTTTGTTTGCACATTTCTTAATTTACAGTTTATCTACCATTGTACATGCATTTAGTATTTGATATCTTGGTGTTGAATTAAGCACTGATTTAAAAATGGCAATAGGAAAATGTTTGAATACTGGAGACAAGTTAAAGGTATTGGAAGACGTCAATAAAGGTGTCAATCAAAAATTGTCGCCAACAGTTTGTCGCGAATCGTAAAAAAGCCGCGAAATGGTATTAAAACAGAACAAGGAATTGAATTCGTGCCGAAATTGTATGAGGTTGTGTATAATTCAGTTTTATAATCAAAATATCACGTAAAATATTGCCTACTATGGGTTATATGAGATTTATTTAGTATCTTAAACTTGAATTATATATATAGTGATAATTTTTTTGAGTACTTTCCAACCACTACGTGGGAGTTCGACTGCATGTGAAGCTTACCGAATTCTTATTTTCAGTACTTTAAAAAATTAATACAAGGATTTCAACCGCACCTCATTCTAATATATGTATTTACAAATAAATAGGGTATGTTGGCGGGCAAAACTATTGTAAAAGTTGAACTTTAGATTGACAACCTTTAACCGACTGTATTAAATAATTCAGTTAAATTTTTTAACGCCTTTCCTATGTAGAGTTGCGTCTGGGTTTAACATACAGGGAATTTTTCTTTTTAGTGTACATTTTCTATGTATACTTTTAAAAAGAACGCATCAATTACGCCTATTATGTAGGCAACCTACTATACAGACAACTAAACCATGCTGGGACCAAATCAATTAAATTAATTTAAGGTAAAAAATAAAATTAGTCTTTATTTAGTGTCTTGTTGCGTTTTTTACAACAATGTACAGTAAAGTCGAAGAAGTGGAAATTCTAATGTGGTATCAGAATGGTAACAGCTTAAGAACTGTGAGAGACTTATTTTCACTAAAATATCCAGAAAGACCTCTTCCTTGTATTCGAACCATACAAACAATTGTTAGAAAATTTAAATCAGAGGGATGCGTAATAAATTCCCACAAAATAAGAACTAAAAGTAGTCACGTTTTAACCGAAAAAATGAAATTAAATATTTTATGGTACGTTGAAGAAAACCCTACAGTATCACTACGAGAAATTGGTTCACATTTTAATGTTTCTAAAACCTGTATTTATAACACTAAAAGAATTTAAATATTTCGAATCACCAACAGCTATTCGATGGAGGCACAGAAAAAAGAACAATCTTTTTTGAAACATTCTTTAATTTGTTGAATGAACATGAATACATTTTAAATAAGATAGTTTTTAGTGTTGAAGCAACTTTCACAATAATGGAGAAGTCAATTCACAAAATATTCGGTATTTATTATAATTCCTCATCTATCCACTATCTAGTATCCTGATAAACTTATTTCTTAGATAGTGGTCCCGCACTAACTGCCATTTACAAAACTTAACTTACAGTCAATACACTGGGAAAATTAACGTATGGCTAAGTATAGTTGAAAATAAGCTTATCGGTCCATATTTTATTGATGGTAATCTCAATACAGCCAAATTTTTAGAGCTATTGAGGAACGACATCGTTCCGGCAATAGATAACATAAACATCGATGACCCGTGGTTTCAGATGGATGGGGCCTCTCCGCATTCCACGAATGCTATAAGAAACTTTCTAAACGACAGGTTTCTAGGACGGTGGATAGGAAGATTCGGTCCTATACCGTGGCCCCCGCGTCCTGCAGATTTGTCGCCCAATGACTTCTATGCTTGGGGATATCTGAAATCAAAAATTTATACAAATATTCCAATACAAAGTATTGATGAATTAAAAGATCGTATACGTACCGAATTCAATAGCTTGAATCCCGACTTTCTTGCGAACGATGTGCGTGCTTTTCAACACCGTTTAGGTTATTGTTTAAAAGTAGAAGGTGGCCATTTCGAATACTTGTTGTAACTGTTGTTTTTATTTTCATTTCCGTTTCTGTTATTGATATTTAATGTTTTACAATAATAATCGTCGTTGTTCAACTCATTTTGATTTACTTATTTAATATAAACACTGCATCAACATAACCTTCATACTCAAATAATTCACAACTACAGTGACGTTTGCTTCTGTTTTTTAGTTGTCGGTATAGCTGGTTGCCTACACAATAGGCGTAATTGACGCGTTCTTTTTAAAAGTATACATAGGCAATGTATACTAAAATGAAAAATTCCTTGTTTATCAAACCACAATATTCTATTTTATATATTATGCCAAGGCATTAGTTGTGTTATTCATGAGCGCCATGTCGAAAATTTAAATAATCACATCCCACATGAACTCATTCGTGAAACCTTTAAAGTTACCATCGCACGACAGAACTTAGGAATATAAATTAGGAGACGGCAATGCAGATTAAATATTGCTATTTAAAATAAGTGCAATGAAAGTTGAACTAATATAAAATGAGTAACAGCTTTAAGCTTCAGGAGTTTAGATTGAAATGTGTAAGCAAGTTTCTGAATTGCGCGATGTAAGAGGCCCGTATTACTTGAGAGTTCAAGCCCTCAAGTCGTGATCTATTGATTCCTTTTCCGTCTTTTTAATCTAGACCTGATATTGGCGCCTCCAGTTACAAAATAGATATCCGCCTTTAGATGCTACGTTTTGTTCAAGATGTGAACGCGTAAGGTTAGCGACTTTATTACTGCAGCAAAAAGCAGTAAAATATTTGGCGTTCAACTTCAAAACAGATATAAAATACAGATTTTGTAAAAATTTTCAGTAAACAACTGCTTTATGTCATTGCGTTAGTTAATCTTTGCTGGTTGATAGAAACACACTCTCCCACTTTAACAAGTTACGATAAGAGCTTCATATTTAAATAATCTTTAAGCTGCCAGTGTTTTTTAGATAATAAAATTTATCGCACCGAGGCGTTGATAGAATTTTTAAAATTCCAATAACAGAGTTTGGTAGTAAGTGAAATTTCTACAATTTACCGAAGTCTATTTTCAAACTTCCGAAAATAACTTGACGCATAAACATGAAAATCGTTGCCATTTCTCAAGAATTTTAAATCCAAATACGTTCGCCCTATGAGATCAAATTTTTATAACAGGTTTTCTTAAAAGGCTTTTATAAATTCCGAAACAAAATATGTTACGCAGAATGGCAAATCGATACGCCGTCTCTCGAGATCTTTCATTAAATAGAAGTATAAATTTAATACAAACATGAAAAATAAATAAGCATGGAGTATAAACTAGTGGCGAGACAATCTCGTATACAGTGTTCCAAATTTAAACATACAGGGTGTATTAAAACGTGCGGCTAATAATTACGGCACGCAATTATACGTTGAAAAACAAGCAAAAAACGCTAACACCAAATTGGTCTTACACGAAGAGTCTTTAACTTATAAGCACTTAAAGGTTTTTTAATTTGGCAACGCTGTACAATTTAAAGCTAAGAGACGTGCATTTAGTTACCCTTGATCGTATACGTTTGTGAATCTGCAATTAAATCAAGTATGTGTTCATGTTTTTCATGAATATCCTCTGAAATAATCTACAACTCAAGATTGAATACGTTTTATTTAAATTTAACTCTTTGTTTGGTTACAATAGCTGTTCAAAATGAGCACCTGCAACTTCTAAACATTTGGTACACCGAGTAATAATGTTTGGTATTAGATTCATGTTACGATTTTTTATTTCTCTAACTGCATTATTTATCCGTTCAATAAGTTGTTCTTCGGTTTCAATTTCTACTTCATAAACAAGAGCTTGTAAAATGCCCCAAAAGAAAAACTCTAGGATATTTAGGTCGGGACTTCTTGCGGGCCATGATATCGGAACATTGCACCCGATCCACCCGCTCTGGAAAGTTTTGGTTTAACCAATCCCTAGTTTGAAGCCCCCAGTGGGCTGGAGCTCCATCTAACTGAGGCCACATGTCTCTCCTGACAAGTAACGGTATTTCCGCCAATAATCCCGGAAAATCGTTGTTTAACAAACAGACAAAATTTTCGGCGTTTAATCGACGAGGCAAAATGTGTCGCCCTGTTAGTCTATTTCCGGTAATTCCGGCCCATACATTGACGTTGAATCTAAACTGGTGATTAGTTTGATGCAAGACATGAGTGTTTTCATCGACCCAGTGGTGCATATTGTGCATACTAAACATTCCGTTACGGGTAAATGTGGCTTCATCCGTCCATGAAATGTTTTCAATGAAAGCCGGGTTGACTACTTGTTGCCGTAGTAACCATCTGCAAAACTCTATCCGTCGCGGGTTATCTTCCGGAAGCAACCCACGGATTCGCTGGAAGTGGAACGGATGTAAGAGATTTTCTCTTAACACTCCAGTACAGCAGTATGGTTAATATCAAGTTTGCGAGCTACAGAACGGGTACTTTGTCGAGGTTCGTCTTCAAATACCTGTAAGATGTTCTCTTCTATTTCGGGTTGTAATACATGTCGTGGTCTTCCACCAACTCCCTGCACAGGTTCCATTCTTCCTGTGTCTCTTAAGCGCTGAGATAGTCTTTGAAGAACATGAGCATTAGGATGTCTCCAGTGTACATAACGCTCGGCATATAAATATGAAGCTCGATGAAAATTACCGCCACATTCGCTTAATATTAAATACATATCTGCGTACTCAGGAAAACTGTATGCCATGATTTTTCTCAAAAGCAAAAACACTAAACAGAAGAAACAAACAAGGAACAAAGTACTAAAAACGCAGAAGTCGACAAGAAACTGTCGCCGAAAAGTAATTATGTATACACAAAATAGTAAACAAGAAAATGTTACAAGTTTTCATTTTTTCATACTCTGCCTTTAAAACTTTGTATAAAATTAATGTTTTCCTTTTGATTCATGGCAACAACGACGTTATTTATTCGCGGCTTGGTAAAAATATTACTGTTGAATCTTTTAAAATATCATGTAAATAAATATGTCAGATGTATCATTGAAAAGGAAAAAAATGTGTTTTTAACAACATTAAATTTTTATAGCTCGGTTTCATAAGAATAATAAGATTTACGTTGCATCTTGAACATTATTAATTCGAATCAAACGTATGATTGTTTATGGTATAAGTAGTAAAGTGGGCTCACCTCACCGCAAGTTGTATCTTTTAATACTCTTTAGCCGCTACGGGTAAAAACTTTGGAACATATTGTAAAAAGGAATAAATCGACCAAGAAATCCAAGAAAATATTTTAAATTCTTTGTTTGTTTGTTTCGTATTCTGTTTTTGTTGTCCACTTAGTAATTTAGACAGTTGTAATTCTGTGTCTGTTGCTGTCATCTGGTCAAGGCTGCTGATTCGACATGAAATTCATTTCTCCAGCTGTTGTTAGCTGTGTTTATGTGACACACTAAGTTAGTTTTTTCTGTGTTTTGGGTAAACATAACAAACGGACACATCTATCACCTGGCCAAAAATGTTTATTTAGTACTGCAATGTTATGACCGTTTTTCTTCTTCTGCTACTCTATTCAGTTTCAGAACAACCTACAACTAAATTTTTCAAACGGTGCGGTGTATCTTCCGCTAAACCTGCAGTAAATCATATCCGATCGCCTAATCGAAACAAATTGATAATTTAAATCCAATGAAAATGTTCTTTAAAGGTTTTCCAAAAAAATCAAATCTCATCAACACATTTCCTTTAAAGGTTTATTTAACATTAATAACAGGTCTAACTGTTCCCATTGTGACAAATATAAAGTATTTTTTTACAACCATAAGAAATGAAGAGAAGAATCGGACATAAAAATTTTGAGATTGCACTTTTGGACAATTCAATATTGGAACAAAAATATATATTTTTTTGTCTTTATCGTAGAATTTTACTTTTAAGATCTAAATTCGGAGGATAAACGCATTGGAAGCTCATACTGGCAATTATTTACAACAAAATAGTTTCTGAGCTAAAAGGAACGGATTGTTTGTATACAGTGCAAGCAAGATATTCTACCGTTAATATTCATTTAAACAATCAAATAGAAATTTTTCTAGGAGATAGTTTTTGTGTTAAGATATCAGGTTAGATTTTTCAAAACGCGAATCTATGATTGCTTTTGATTCGTTTAATAGAATTTTTATCTCTCTTTAGAATTGCGAGTGATTTTGTAAAATTAATATTAACCCCAGACGATCGTGTCCATACCTTTAATTTTCTCGATAAAGTAATTCCGTATCCCTTCCATTTGTCTCAACGTTTTCCTTACTGTACACCTCGCACTACTGAAAAACCTGGGGACCGTATTTGTAAGCGCTTATGAAACGAGGCATACATTCATATGTGTTTGTATACCGGGTGGCCATGAAGTGAGGTAACAGCATGTAACTTTTGTTTAAACTATTATTTTGAAAATTTAAACTAAGATAGAGCTCCTAAATGCGCAACTTTAAGTATTTTTTAACCTTACTTTTTACTCGCGGTTTGACTGGAATTGATATCAACTATAAGTGGTTTTTTTTCATTTGTTTAAAAACTTCATTGTGGCATTTTTAAACGGCCATAACTTGTTGTTTAATGCTCCTCTTTAGTTTTATTGTACTTTTTATTTTATATAATTTGATCCCAATAACATATATGATTACTTTTTAAATAGCAAGAAATGGTAAAAGTTAGCTGTTTTTAGTATCCCTTATATTTATTTTGCTATTTTAATAATGATCATGTTATTGGTATTGATTTAAAGCAAATAAAATGACAATTTAGAAGGTGAAATAAAAATTTAGTAGGAGAATTGAAAGAAAAACAAGATATAAACATTTAAAAATTGAAAAGTGCTCCATTTTATTATCTTCTTGCCACAATTAAGTTTTTAAACAAAATGATAAAAAGAACACTTGAAATTCATTACCCTTTTGTTTTCAAAGCCAACTTACAAAAATTGAGTATATCATTAATGGACATTTAAATGTTTTACTAAACAATTGAATATCTCGGCTATTTTGAACTGAAAATTCATTGTGTGACATATCCGTGTATTGCAAATTGTACAGGGAATAGGATTATCACAAAAATAGAGGTAATTGTATTTAAAAATAAGAAGTTGCTGCCAGCTTCGATCAAACCGGAAGTAAAAAGTAAAATTAAAAAATTCTTAAGGTTGCGCATTTGGGGGTTATACCTTAGTTTAAAAATTCAACATACTAGCGCCAAAAACAAAAATGTTATACATGCTGTTACTTCATCTCTTGGTCACCCAGTATATCGCATTAGTACACTCTCCAATGCAAATAAGAAAGTTAGCTGTGCAATGTATGATTGAATTACTGTAACTCTATTTAATCCGACCGTTCATTATCGAATCGAACCTCACGGAAGAAACGGGAATCCCGCTGGACTGCACATGAGCTTAATATAATTGGCGACTTAGTGTTTGTGTTCAAAATGGATTAAAATATTAACTAATACATATAACTTGCGGATACTATGTTGCGAGGTTTGACGCCCTGCTTAATTACGATAGCAGTTAAACAGACATACAATTTCATGTACGATTTATCAATAATAGTAAAATGATTCAGATATTGGTATTGTAAGATCGGCCGTACTAATTTATTTAACTGCACAAGAAATACAAATACAGTCTGAACAAGTATATATATGATCTAAACACTAACATAACCTAAAGACACCAACACTCTACATACAATTCTAACTTGAGAATAATTTTAGTGCAAGGACGGTTAACTGAGAACCCCGATCGCTTATTCTTGTAAGTATTCGTTACATTCTTGGCGCGAGGTTTGAATTGAGCGCCAAATACAAATTTAACTACTACAGTATAATTGATCAAAAATTTATAAAAAAATACAGCTAATTGTAGAGTGTAACGATATATAGTAGATGTAACAATAACGTCGGCTACAAATAATTTACATTTTGAAGCTCGCATGGTTCATGTTCCTAAAAATTGAGTAATTTAGTAAAGATGTTACTTGAGATAATTCCATTCCTTTTGTAGTTTTTCATTATGATGACGTATTGGGAATCTAAACTACTTGCGTCGTATTATACAAAACAAAACAATTAAATAAGCCGCAGCTTAACGAAATGCCAGGATTAAAAGAGTAAAGAAGTACTGCAATTAAAAGAGAAATAAATGATCTTTATATTGGATAGAAATTAAGATACGAGCAAACTTGTTCAGTTAATTACTGTGTTTCAGTACGTGTTACGGAGAAAAATGAAAAATAATATTTTTGACCGGATATAAATAAAGTTTGTTTGACGCTTTACTTAGATGTTGGTAAGACATTGAAGCAAGTGTTTTAAAAATTACCAATAATCTAGCAATTATATAAATAATACTGTCTAGTCAGTTGGTTGTGCTAGTTTATATTCATTACTACTATTAATCCAGATTGTCTGTGTAACGTCTCTATATTGTCTAGACACACAACAGCCGCACGATAGATACTTTAAAAAATATTAGAAATTTCCACAACATATCACAAAAATATCGGTGTAAATTCTAGATTTATTCTGACAATCTCTCTAAAATCGTAACAGATCGAACAGTAAGATCATTTTTCTTTATAAAATTGCAAACACCATCGCACGTTTAACTTTACAATATGAAAATCCGACAGCAACACTTTCCGTGATGTATAGAACCACCAGTTGCAAGCACTCGCGTGCCAGTAAATAATAAAACTTCGTATCTATCAAATTTTATTTCCATGTTCGTTTAAGATCGATAAGCACTTCCTCGTACTTTACAGTTTGGGGGACAAGTGAAAAAACGAAAACCTCCTGTCTAAATTAATTACAGCGTTCGATTCCAAACCGAAACTCGACAAATTCAATTGGATGGTTAGACGGCCGACTCTATTCGCAATTTCCCACCACCCTGCCGTTCTTCTGAAAGTTTTCGGTGTACTTCACCCCAGTTAACTACAGATTGAGGGCGTTGGTCCTGGTTAAACTGGCTGAGTTAACGTCTTTAGTTTCCGAGATAGGATTCGAACTTGATAATTGATTGTCTCTCAGACATCGCTGCAGGCTTGTACAGACTTAGAAGATTCCTCAAGTTTCTTGAAAGTTTGCTCTTTGACTCCCTAATTATATCTGGCGATGTCTTTTCTTAAGAATAATACCTTCACAAGGCTAGATGTTGTGTGAGAGTTTTAGTAATGTCGAAGTGTTTTAGTTATAATTTTGTCCAAAATGTAGTTATAGTTTTCTGCTTTAAACCTTTAAACCCGAGGAAGATCAAAGTATATATTTTATGTATATTTAATAGATGCTTCTGATTGTATAATGTATTTGTTACGACCTCTCTTCCTCTAAAGTCTAAATAATAAGTTTTTCAAGGACATCTAGCACTGGAAATGGCAGTTATTAATATTTTTTTTAAATTTTCTTTAAACTCTGATGTCGTAGAGGGCCTTAGTACAATTAGAATGATTTTTGCTAAAAAGTAATCTTAGGATTTAACGCCCGTTAGCTTAAATTTCCTTAATCCGATTGGCCTACAAAGATATACAAAGTTGCTTTGTACTTATCAACGAAAATCGTCCGAACTTCCACTGTTAGATATCTTTGTTGTTTGACAAACCAACGTACTTTTTTGGTTAATAGTGATGTCCCAGAATTTAACTTACGAATGTTAACCAAAACTACATATTACTTATTTTTGCCACGATGCGGCATGTTATTTAATTTTCAGAAGCTCTTTCGTTTGACGAATCGACTTCATTTTCCTCTTGTTAGTGGTTTCCAACTTTACGTGTAAATCTGATTCAGATTTATCTACAAGAACCGAAGATCTGTAGTTGTGTATTGTATATAGAAGCGTTCTAAGAAGTTTTAAATCTTTCTACTCTTTGACGGACCAACCTCGATTTTTCCGTCTGTAGCAATATTATACTTTTCCGCTGAATGGCGTTTTACACTCCATCGATTTTCTGAGTCGCACACCTGGTGGCCGATATTTTTTCGAAATCTGTCGTATTTATTTTATATTGTCTGGTTTTTGATGGTAAAATTATTTGTAAGTTTTTATGGCTTACCAAAGAGGATTTTAAAACTAACCGGCTATTTTCAAAAGTGAAGGGGGAGAAGTGGGAGAGAGCGGAGGTGAATCCTTTTAAAGATTCATTTGTCAAAATCTAATATAGATATATTTTCACCCACTTAGTAGTTTAGCAATTCTTAAACCACTTTCCAAGTAGCAGGAGGGAGTTTAGGAGGAGAAGGATTTTTTATAGAATACACGACGATTTGTTAGTAAAATTTTCAAACTTTTTATTTATATATTTAATAATTTTAATATTTTGTTACGCCTAAGCGTAAAAATAATTTTACGATTCTGCGTGCAATTGAATGATTTGTATGATGATGCAATTCACTGCCATTCTAAGTAACCGTGTAACATCACATGACGTTATTTCGGCGTCAAAATATTTTCGAAAATGGATGTATGTGTGGTGGGAGCTCAGTTAGCAGAGCGCTCGCTTTTTAGACAAAACAACGATTATAGGTTGTTTTCAATTCTCCAGATTTACCAAGCTGCGTATAAAAATCTTTTGCTGCACCCCACCATACAGAGTTTTCCCATATCGTTGCCATGCGTACGATCTTAATGCTAAAAACCTTCTCTGGAATTTTTATCCTTCGGATTGGACGTTAAACTGTAGGTCCTCCTCTGTGTTTCTACTTTCGCGTTGAGGAGAAGCACGTGGCAGTGAATAGGCCGGTCCCCAGCGGTGAGACGAGGAGGCTGTGGTGGATTGATGATGTATGCCCACTAAATGGCCCATTTCAATATACAGTGTGATTATTTTATCTTATAACAAGTAGGTAGGCTATACCTCTCACGTATGCATAAAATGCATAAGTAGTTAACTTTACTGTACAAATTGTACAAAGTTGTTGATTTGTATAAAATTATAGAGTATTATAGTAATAACAACCAGTTTCACTGTATTCTAATCGCGTGTAAACGGAAATGATGTTATAAAATGCAGAGGAGTGTCGGACCATCACATAATGCCTTTTGGTATTTGGAAAGAAATTTGCAACAATATGGACAGTTTTCCAACCTTAAGGTGAGACAACAACTGTAGAAGCTGAAGCGGCAGTCATCGAACTTGGAACTGACAATCCCCATATAAGCCAACAAGCAGGCAGTTGTAAGAACTGTAGGTTTTAGCCAAAGTTCAGTATTTAACATTTTAAAAGTAAACCGGTTTCGTCGCTACCACGTCACATAGCTCAACACCTTTGATTATATTATTAGCCACGTCGAGTGAATTTCTATTTTTTAAGAAACGAAGTTACTACGGAGCCTCGGTTTTTAAGAAATATTCTATTTTCTGACAAAGCGAATTTTATTAAGAAATGGTGTGTAAATAGACTCAATTGACATTTCTATTCACAAGATAACCCACATTGGATTTGGTATGAACACCTTCAAAGAATTTTTACGGTAATTGTGTGGTGTGGTATCGTTGATAACTTTATTGTTGGTCCCCACTTCTTTGGGGGCAGTTTAAATGGAGAAATGTATTCACATTTTTTAGAAAATGGTTTGCCACAACCTTTAGACTACATTCCTCCTTATGTTAGACCAGTATGTGGTTTCAAAATGACGGAGCACCTGCCCACTTCCATAGAATTGTGAAAAACTACCAAGATGAAACTTTCCATAACAGATTAATTGCAAGAGGTACAATTCATACTTGGCCTCTACGAACTCCGGGCTTGCCTCCGTTAGATTTCTTTTTGTGGGGCAAAGTAAAAAACGACGAATACCAAACTCCCGTAAAAACTCAGGAAGATTTACGTGAAAGAATTATTGAATGTAGGTCAATCACCCCACGTATGCTAACTTGCATTGGAAATTCTCTTCTGCGGCGGATTCACTTATGTGAACAGCAAGGTGGACAGCAGTTTATTACGTCATTAATTGAGTTTTATTTAATTTATTTTTCTTGTTGATTTTATTGCTATATCAACATATTGTTATGGCATCTTTGATTTCTCTGTGTTTGTTCTGTTTGCATTATAAGCAATAAATAATTATTGTAAATGTATCCACTGCAAAACTACATCTTATTTCTTTAAATAGTTTACATAGTTTCTTAGTACATATGATGTAACTACTTCGATTTTTATTTATTTAAACAATGTAAAGTATGCTAAGATACTTATGGAATACAAACATTTGTAATATGTGTAGCCTACTTACCTGTTACAAGATATAGTAATCATCCTGTATTGATATTTTTTCCGTTTGCGATAAGGAATGCCAGAGGAAGGCGGAAAAGGACGCATTTCTAATAAAACCTGTGGTGGAAAAGTATTATTTCTCTATGTTAGTATTTTATTTTGTTTGACGGCTAAATTTTTTTAAAGTTTTGTAGCGCAATTGATAGATGTTTCGCAATTCGTCATCGACTTTCCTAATAGATGAAGGGATTTAGAGGATCCGGATAAAATACAAACTCGATTTGCGTCTTACTAAATGCTGTGCGCAATCCAACGATCGTTTTCAGAGTGGAAGGGTGATTTACCTATGGGGTTAATACGTAATGGTACAAGTAGCCGACGATTTTTTACATAAATATTTCTTCCAAGCTCCCGTTGTTAATTAGTTTTTATTTTTTCGTTGTCTGTTACTCAGAATGTTTTTAAGTCCGGGTGTTTTCCATGTAACTGAATACCTTCTTAGTGGTGGGTGGAATTTCAAGGTAGGATATTCCTAACCAAACAATTTTTTATCTACTTATTTTCCAATCTTGTGAATTACTAGTTTTAATAGATACTATATCGTACCGTCAAAATGTTATTGAAAATTTCTACTTCATCGACTGGTATTTCACAAACCGCTGGAAAAGCTTCTAGAACACATGAGCTACAATTTTCTATGTCGGTAATTTTTCAAGTCTATGTTACCGATTAATTTTAATATTTTATTTTATTTACTTGGTAATATGTTTTCAAGATTTTTTGATTCCTCAATGACA
>JABXWE010010826.1:0-35770 GCA_014611495.1 Limonius californicus | reverse complement strand
GTTAGGGAGCTACAGGGTGATTGTTAAAATTTGGCTATTTTTAAAATTGTTTTTATCTCGGTTATTATTAGGTCTGCAGAATAATTTTAAATTAGTCTTTTACATAGTTTTTCCTGCAGAATCCATTGACGTCCTTACTTTTTTACTATGGGTTACAGGAACGGAGCAACGGAATAAATTTGTGTTTTTTTAAATGGAACACCCTGTATATTTTTGCTTAATTATTTTAGTCTTCAAATTTTCTTTACGAATATATAATATACTCTATATATATTCATTATAATTAAGCTGAAAAATGATATTTTATTAACATTAACGTTCAAAATGGTAACAAATAGATTAAATGAAACTACATTAAATGTTCAAATTGCAGTCCATTATTATTTATACATAGTTGATACCGTTTTCTCACGCTGTTAATTGCGTTGCGGATGTGAACCTTTGTTACAGTTGCAATGGCCGCTTCAAAATTTTCATGCAGTGCTTCTGGTGTATTATTTCTATTTAAATATAATATATTTTTCACAAATCCCCAGAAAAAGTAATCTAATGTCATATCAGCTGACCGGGCAGGCCACCTGTGTGGCCCAATGTTTACAATCCACTGCAGTCCAAAGTTTATATTCAGGCATTCTGCAATAATTCTGCCATCGTGAGATGGTGCCCCATCTTGCTGAAAGTATAGTTTTTGCCTTTCCCTCAAAGGAAGATTTTCCATAAAAGGAAAGATATGTGTTTCCAGAATTTTCAAGTAAGTTCTTGCATTTAAATTTTCCTCATATATTTCATCCTTTGTCATTTGCATGCTAGGCCTCTTAATTAATAATTGAAACTTAATGTTAATAAAATACCATTTTCCAGCTTAATTATAAAGATTATATATAGAGTATATTATATATTCGTAAAGAAAATTTGAAGACTAAAATAATTACGCAAAAATATACAGGGTGTTCCATTTAAAAAAACACAAATGTATTCCGTTGCTCCGTTCCTGTAACCCATAGTAAACAAGTGAGGACGTCAATGGATTCTGCAGGAAAAACTATGTAAAAGACTAATTTAAAATTATTCTGCTCACCTAATAATAACCGAGATAAAAACAATTTTAAAAATAGCCAAATTTTAACAATCACCCTGTTGCTCCCTAACCGATCGCCATAGCAAAGATCTGTTTGCGCTATTGTTATTTTCTCAAAAAAAGAGCCCGAGACTGCTTAGTTA
This sequence comes from Limonius californicus, assembly GCA_014611495.1. Taxonomy (NCBI): domain Eukaryota; kingdom Metazoa; phylum Arthropoda; class Insecta; order Coleoptera; family Elateridae; genus Limonius; species Limonius californicus. Next base: position 34,549 of record JABXWE010010826.1, on the reverse strand, counting down.
GTTTTTTGATATCTGTCATGGTTTCCGAGATACCATGCAAAAACATCAAAAATGAGACACCCTGTACATTAGTAGCGTCAAGTAAAAAAAGGTAACTTAAAAATAACGAGTTACTTTGTGGTAACTTAGTAACTTATTCAAGTTACTTTTATAATTCTGTAACTTAGTAACTTACTTAGTTACTTTTTTGCCGAGTAACTGATTAACTTACTTAGTTACTTTCTTAGAGTAACTTACCCAACACTGATCTGTAATAGCCGCCGTTTTACAATTGCAGCATCCTAAACAATTGATTTTTGACAATAATTATGATTACTGCTATAGCTGTAAAATATATCACAAGTTTACATCCATATAATATAACTATGGTAAACTAAAAAATAAACTGTTATTGATTTATAGTTGCAGAATTTTGCGGTTGAAACAGAAGTAAATGTGGTAAATTGATTTTTGATAATAATTATTATGACTGCTTTTATAGCTATAAAATATATCAAAACATTGTATACACAGAATATAACTATAATAAACTATAAATATCTGCAATTAATTTACAATTGCAACTTTCAGCAGAAGCTTAGTAAAAGCCATTGAAACAGAAAACAATATTTTAAATTGAATTGTGGTAATAATTATTATGACTACTGGTTATAGATATAAACTATATAATATCAATTGCAGAATTCTACAAAGGGTTATAAAAAAATATTACAACACTCTCGGACGAACAGTATGGTAAATCGATTTTTGACAAACGTATTATGACTACTGTTCCAGATATAAAATATAACAAAACTATAAATTTTGTAGAATTTAACTATAAAAAATTTCTAGCAGTCATTGGCTTATAATTGCAGAATTCTACAGAGGGTTATTAAAAATTATTACAACACTAGCCTAGAAGCAATATGATAAACATATTTTTCATAATAATTATTATGATTACTGCCATACATATCTATAAAATATTAAAACTTTACATCCAAAGAATATAACTATATATAGTAAACTATAAAAAACTGCAATTGGTTTACAAATACAAAATATTAAAAACTATTGCAACACTAACCGAGAAACAATATGGCAAACTGTTTTCTGACGAAATAATTATGACTACTGTTACAGCTATGAAGTATTTCAAAGCTTTGTGTCCATAAAATGTAGTTGTAGGAAAAGCATTATAGTGATAGATTTAGAGTTATAGAATTCTACGGTTATAGTGAATATCGTAAATTAATTTTTGACCGAAATTATTATGACTTACAGATAAGAAATATATTAAAGCTTTGCATCTGTAGAATTTATCAGTAGAAAAACTGTAATAGTGATTGATTTACAATAGGAAAATTCTACAAAGGGATATTAAGATCTATTGCAATACTAACCGCGGAACAGTATGGAATATTGACATCTGACAAAATTATTATGAGAACTGTCATAGATATAATGCATATCAAGACTTAGCATCCGTAGGATGTAGTTGTAAAAAAACTGTTACAGTGATTGATATCTAATTACAGAATTCTACAAGAGCTTTTCATAAACGAATAAAATACTCTCAAAAACAAACAATAGGGTAAACTGCAAGCTTGTTAAAAATATCTTCTACCAATTGTTATAAAAATAAAAAATATCAACCCTTTATATCAGCAGAAAATAGCTATAACAAAACTGTGAAAATCTGTAACAGTTGTTGGTTTACAATAACAGATTTCTCCAAAGGCTTATTAAAACCGATTCAAGCACTCTTCAGTAAACATTTCAATAAATTAAAAACTTTTACGAATAATCACGACGGCTTGTTATGGATATAAAATATATCAAAACTTTATATCCAATAGCAAGACTCAAACTTAGTACAAACTGTATGGTAGTCCTAATAAAGCTTTGACTTTTGACCTTTAAACGTGGAATACTTGCTACCTGTTTTTGGTGTATTCAATTTTGTATGCCCTGGAGACTTTTCAATCTATTTGTGAATTAGTTACACTCCCTACCACCAATTTTCCAAAAGTGACTGCATAATTAAATTATTTTGTTACAATTATGCCGAGTCAATACACCTACTATTAATGAACAGCGTTTGAAGGACAAAACAATTTTTATGTAAACACCCCTTAACTTAATTATATTAAAATATCCTGTACCCATTATAATATTTTTGTGGGAAACCACAAAAGAGTCCTAAAGAGTCCTTTCCACTCTGTGTATTAACTATTTTTAGTACTGGAAATCAATAAAGCAACAGATTTTTTTGAGTAATCCGCCTATACCAATAATGCACTGTTTTCTCTTAGTATTCCCCTAATTACTTCAATGTAACATGCAATCATTAAATTGATTTTAGTGTGGATTCACTGAACCTTGTTATGATTTTCATAGTAATTTAAATACAGTAGTAAGTTTGTCGCACCCGATTCGGGAAGTATTACAGACACTGTAAATAGAAAACAACAAAATTTTTCGTGTACTTGCATAACTCAAATTGCGATTAGTCAATCATCATAGGATATTGAAACAGAATACATACAAGATGTCAGCTTATCATTAATCCCATGTACATAAGTTATATTTTAACGGCTGTTTAGGAGTTGCCACCTTTTCAGCCTGCACAATTGGCTGGGAAGTCCTACATATAAAAAAAATTTTATAGTTACTTCCAATGTTCAATTGAAGTAGTAGTAGGTTAAATACTGAAGGTATAGCCATATTTGTGGTTGACATGATGGAAAAATGCAAGCCAACAAAGTATGTAATGGAATTAGGCAATAAGCTATAAATGGAAATTGTTGAACGTATAAGCAGAATCATTCTAGCAATTACTTTTATCTGTACTTCCGATAAGTACGTACATCGAAAAATCAACGTAATAGTGTTACAACAGAATTAAGATATTACAATATTGTTGAAAATATTTTATTATAGTTGTAATAGTCCGGCCTGGTGCCGGGTAAATTCAGAGCCAGGGCTCACTGGGAATAAAAATTATTTATCGGATTAACAGTTTTATTCCTATTTATTTACACTTCTACCTTAAAACAAAAATACTTAATTCAAATATATATGTACGATAATAAAACTGAAATACTGGATTCAAATGTATATATACAATAATAAAACTAAATTACGGTGTTCTAAAAACGAAAATTTAAGCTGCCTTGGCCCGGCCCTGGAATGTCGACGGTCTCGTCGTTGGGACAGCGAAGAGCTGGACCGGCGCGATGCAGTATTGGCACGGACAGCTGGCTGCTCGCTCGCTTGTTTTGGAGCCACGCTGTTAACAAATAAATAAATTTTTATTATTATAATGGAAGAAACGGGATTACTCGCAGCAACTGGAATTCTCGCAGCTCCCTGGAACTCAGTTTCTCAATTACCTAGCAATGTATATAATTCGTTCCGGGTACCTATAACTGGAATAATAGTGATATGAATTTTTCCGCGTGTCAGTGGCCCTCGCCGGTCTTAATTGCGGAGCTGTGAAATGTTCGTGTTTTCGCCAGTATTGTGTAGTCGTTTAGAATAATTAATGCAAGCACTAATGGAAAGCACGGGTCACCCCAGTCTAACAAAATAGTGTTGCGATATTCGTAGCAAATAGTCTAAACTACTATCAATGCGGTGTCTTCCAGGTCAGGAGAAAATACGTTTTAAATGTTCGGGAGAATCAAAGGCCTCCACTAAATGAAAGCTCGGGTTTCCCCAGTCTAGCAAGATAGTGTGGAACGGAAACCATTAACAAGATTACCCTGTCAAAGAGCGGGTTTCCCCAGTCTAAGTAAGGGTAAACGGAAAGTAATCAATGGATTAAGCTGTGAAAGCCCAGGTCGTCCCAGACTAATTCAGTGTTCGATGGAATTCTAGGATTTTCAAGTACGCGGTGAACTGGGTTTAGTTAAAGAGTTCGGTTTAGAAGTTCAGGTTACTGGACTGGCTTCTTACTGGTCTCGGAGCTGGATTTTCTCTCCGGATTTCGACTTAGAAGGTCTGGTTCTAGGACTGGTTTCTGAGCTGGACTTCTTCCTCTGGATCTCGACTCAAAAGTCCTCGATTTCAGGACTGGTTTCTGGGCTGGACTTCTTCCTCTGGACCTCGACTCAAGAGTGAATGAATTTTCCTCAAAAATTCATTTTTATATTGCTGGTCCGCCTGATCTCACTCGTTCTGGCGTCGTGTCGGATCGGCGGGTACGGAGTGGGATCACGCATCGGTTTGCGATTACCAGCGCCACCAGCGTCTTTCCGGTGAAACAACAACGCGGAAAGTTTCTAAATAAATTTAAAACGCGTTCTGGCCGGGAACTTCGTTACATAACTAACAAATATAACAATAAAAAGAACCACTTACAGCTAAATAGTTCTGTGAAAGGGCAAAATTATCCAAACATTCTTTTCCAAGGCTTATAACCAAAGATGTGGTTACACAGATTTTAAAATTTGGACAAGAGCTAGAATCAAATTACAAGTTTTCCTTCAAATATAAGTCCCTAAACCAGTTTTTCCAATCTCTGAGCGCTAGGGCACTGTGGTTGGTTTAAAAGGGCGCCGCGAAAGATTCCTATATTTTCATACTTTATACGGTTTATAAGTGGTAGTTTGAGTGGATGCTAAACGTTGCAGCTTTTTGAAATTAATATTGCAAAGGATGATAGAAGGAACAAGATCTGTGAGAACGAGAAAAGCGTCCTGGATAAAGAACCTTCGTGAGTGTACAATACAAGTAGTACCACACTTCTTATGGCAGTTGTACCTAAGGTTCAAATAGTCCTAATGATAGCGAACTTCCAATAGGTGATGCACCGGAAGAAGCGGAACGGACGGTTGGGCACAGGGACGGTTGGGCGCGGGGACGTTTGGGCACAAACATATATTAAAGTAGTTTATGTTTATTCTATAAAGTGTCATGAATTTGTAATAAAGTTGCTAAGTTATCTAATTTTATTAATAACCGTAACTGATTAATTCACAACATCTCCAAATAACCAAAAATAAGCATTCTTAAATATTTTTATCTCTTAGGAGATGTAGCGATCTTCTCTCCTATGTCTATGTTGCGCGTTTTAAAATGCTACAGAAATAGAAAACCTACAGCTTAATGTGAACTCCGAACCACGGGATATGTAAACACTTCTACTTCAGAGACGATTTACTAGGCAGTATACCTCGCTGATTTGCCATTACCTTGCTAGGGAGAACGGCCGTTAAAAATCCGATGTTTCGGTACTGGCAATTGAACCCAGGACCTTCAGCGTAGAAGCCTAATGCGCTAACCTCTAGCTCAAGGCCGCTCTTAAATATTTATTGAATGTTAATATGCCTTAAAGTATTTAATTTTATGCTAAACTTTATTTTTTAACTATTAAAATATCAAAAATCGTATTCTTTTAATAAACGTTGCTATTGACGCTGTTACCTAATGGAATATTCAATACCAAGTGCAGAAATATAGCAATTTCATAATTAAGAATTGTGTTTAAGCGAGTCGTAGAAATGATATTTCCCACAATAAGCGTGGAAAGTTAGCGTTTCGGCAATCATTTTGATGTTAACCGTGCGTGCAGAGGAATTTTTAATATTTGTTTGTCCCCAAACGTCCCTGGGCCTAACAGTTTCTATGCGCAATAATTTCTGCGCCCAATCATCCCTACGCCAAAACGGGTTTGCGTCAAACCAGCCGCGCAAAAAACAGACCGCCCCTAACCGGCCGCGCCAAAACGTCCTAGGCCGCAGAAGAAGATGATCATAACGTCGTGAAAAGCCTCCTCTTTTGTAAAACTATCACTGCTAGTACAAAGGCTGAAGATATATTCGGCATCATGGACGCATTTATGGTTAAAAGCAATGTGAGGTGCCCAATGTGTGTTGTTGTCTGTATTTGTTTGATTGTTATGGAATATTACACGAGCTTATTCACAGAGAAACACTCTTATCAAAGCACTCTAGGTTTCCGTTGAAGATGGTCTTCTAATATGTGGTGAATGTAGTCAATTTTATAAAAATTTGGCAGTGGAAGCAAGGTTTTCCAAAAGAATGCGTGAGGATATGGGAGCCAAATCCCATGGCAATGTATTGCCCAGTACCTTTAAAACACTTTCGAATATCTACTTTTTTAAGGAAACACATGGGTATCCCAAATATTTCATGGAAACAGATTTTCTGGTACAACTAGCATACTATATTAATATCTTCAAAAAGTTAAATGCGCTGAAACAGGCACATTTTGAAATTAGTCGAGATAGTTTTCAGCAAAAAATTATAACTACAAAGAAAAAAAATGGATGAAGATTGTAGCAAGGGTTATTTTGCCTTGTTCTAGTGTTCTGTGACCCTCCCATCCAAAATTTAGAAAAAATACCATACATTTACGATAACAGCATTAATATAGGCAGCCACAATTAAAATTACCTAAACGCTCTCAAAATTTATACAAAAGGTATTGAAAGTCTTATTTTTTCATTTAATGTATTAGTATAAATTATGTGAAACGAAAATAAATATATATTATCAGAATATTTGAATAATTGTAGCAATCTTTACGCTACCACCTATTTAGTTGCCTAACCTTTGTAATCATGGCTCTCTCGGAATAAGTCAATTATTCCATTGATAGTGGGTTCAAACTAATATGTGTTGTGAAGTCGAAATCGGAAATTGAGGCTCTAATAAGGTTTGGCACCTGTATGCCTAGGTTCGACAATGATCTTCACACATTTGCTATATTATTAATAAATGCCAAAGTAATTACAATCTATACTAAAATTAATGAAGCTGGATGGAGTTGACTATTATGGCATGCTCGGGAATGGCGTTCTTGGGAATGATATTTTGCTATACCTCAACGTCTACCTTGTAACGGTATGTCAAGCCGCCACAAAATATTTTAATGTTTTATGCTAAATTGCACCCTGATGCGCGCTCTACTGGAATAATTAATCGTCTTTGTCCATGCAAAGAGTAGAATAGAGGTTAAATGCTGTTATCTAGCGTAATTTAAATACAAAGCACCTTACATTTTAGAACTATAGGGGTTAAATGTTCATGCAGCCTCTCGTATAATCACTGTAAAGAGAAGAGGAGACGTTTTAAGCATTGTTCTCTAGCTGTAACACCGGTTACGGATTTTTGTACGGACCGTAATGAAAATGAGAAGTTATTTCCGTACGTGCTATTCGAAAGCTGTTTGGAAAGCTTTACGATGGAGAAATTGAATCCGCCATCCTAATATATCATTAGTGGAGAGTTAATTCCTGCAACAGAAATATGTGCGTTGGAAAATGTAGAAAGTCCTTCTAAATACTTAAATAAGCCGCGGTTTAATGACTGTGAAGTAACAAGAGCGACAGTTACGGCTACCTCGCCGATACGACAAGAACATAAAAACCTTATTAGCGTTTTTAGTTGCCCTTGGTTATTTCCTTTTGGGATATAAAAATACTATCTGCGGCGGAATGAAAACAGGTTCATTTATTTTTCAAAGTAGGCATGACCAACTAAATATTGCAGCCTTGTGTCACCCTAAGTAAGATTAATCTTCCGCTCGCGAGACATGTTTACTTTGAGCACTACCTGCCAACAGTTTATCTTCAAAAAAGTTTACGGCGGGGACTAACAAAATGTAAAGGCGTTTATAATTTAATACAAAAGCCGTTGGCGTTGCATATGTATGTTGACCAAGAACGTAATACCAAAAGCTTTATAATACGTATTATGTTGGCCGAGCTTAACTATAGCCTTTTGTAAATTATAGTGTGTAATGTGAATCTGGCAGACAAATACCTCGTAATTAGCCCGCTATTACGGGTCCACAGCCCTGTTGCTGTCACGTTGTATGAAAATGAAAGGACGCTGCGGATAAACACGTAAAAAGAATTTGTCTGACTGTGCTTTCTTTATACGCCTAGTTGGATTGCTATAAATGCTATGGAATAACATCTAGTAGGGGTTTTTATTACAGAGTGATGCAAGTGTAATGCTACAATGTCCAATCTGTATTATTGCTGGAAGATCTACGACAATACATCCATAAGTGTCCAGTATCCAGTCTAATTTAATTATGTATTGGATATTACAAGCTGCTCGTAACGACCAATGAGCAATTTCAATCTAACTTAAATGATTACATTGCCCATCCAAGTACTGGATGGAGAAAACCCTGCTTAACTCTCCTGATATTACGTAAATTGGCAAAGAACGTGCGCAACCCGAGACCCTCAGGTGCTTATGGAGGTCGCTATTTCATGTTGGCACATCAGAAATAGCGACCACGTCCCTATGGAGGTTGTTATTTCCGATACACCAACATGGATCAGTACTTTGTTCTCGAGTCTTTAAATGATTCCGAAGTTGCTCTGTTTTTGGTATAGTCCCATAGCTGGATACCATAGATCAATACAATTCTAAGTATTTGCTAAGATATTAAGAGCGTGTCGTATAGAGGCAGTGTTGAATTTTTACCGACTAGCCAGCACATATTTCTGTACTTGATGCCCAGTTCTTCCGTTTTCTTCCTTACGTGGGCTTACCAGCGTAGCCTTGCACCTAAAGTTAATTACACTACTTTGCTGTGTTGGAGCATGGTATTTGATTGATATTTATGTGGACTAGTATATGCTGAATGACTTTGTCCATAAAAGTTATATCATGTGAGATTCATACTGTTTGAATATCCCTTATTATCCAATTGTTGTTTTGAGATACAGTTTACTACCATTTCTCTGTCACCTCTTCGTTGCTTCTCATAGCTAAGATAGCAGTATCAGTAAAAGCGGCGAAGACATCCTTTTCCACTAAGTGTGGTACTCCTGCCTTGATTCCTTTTATTTCAAAATATGCTTCTTCCTGTTTAATTCTAAAATGTCTGTCGGATCTATAGGATTCTACGATAGAAGAATGTTGTTTTGACAGCAACAACTTTATCTTGTATTTAAAACCTTCATGCCATACATTGCCCAATGTATAAGTTACATCCAAAAAGATTGTAGAGCAGCCTTTCTTTTCTTCTAAAGATTTGTCTCTAATATTTCATATTCTATGTACCCATATAATTATTATGAAATGTTTTTTTCTGAATCCGAATTGATGGGGTGGAGTGAAATATTTCCTTCTATGGTGAGTCCTGAATTTTTTAATAATAATTTTCCAAATCGGCTGTACATTACGGGCAATAGCAATACGATGGTTTACTGAATTCAAGTCAATTTACCTATAGCTTTCCCCGGAAGCTGTTTTAGCAGTTCTACGGTAATTAGATCAAACCCTGAGGCCCTTCTTTCGTGTTAATATTTTTTTTTGATCTCTGATATGTAAGTCTGATTTCTACGTCTTCCTCTATAGGCGTAGCTTAGTCTAGGATATCCTCTCGTACTTTAATCGGTGGAATGTTCCACTAGAGATGATTTGCCAACCTATTAACTTTTTCCGTTGTTTTTTGCCCATATCTTCGTATCTCATTGGAGAAATTTGCATTATCGATTTGTTCAGTCGTTTAGTAGCTTTCCAGGAGGAACAATGGCTGCTACTATTATCCGTCAATTCTCCGAGGAATACACTAATCATTTCATTTTTAATCTGTAGTATTTCTCTTTTTAACCTTATTTCAGTTTGTTTTTCTTGTGCAGCTGTGGTTTGCTACCTTTGGCGTACAATCTCTTTTCGTGTGGTTAAGACCCTGATTTTTTTGGGTTATTGATATTCTTCTTCTAATAGTTGAAGAATATTTCCAAGCCGCTTGTTTCATATCTTTTATTAATATCAAGAAGCGCCAGGGTGGTCAAGTGGTAAGAGCACTGGGCTCTGGTGTGGAAGGTCAAGAGTTTAAACCCCCGACTCGGTGCCAGGCGGGCGATCTACCCGGTGGCTTTAAATAATTGAGTACCTGTGTTTGAATTAACAAGGGGTTATAATGTGGTTGTCTAATGTGTGACGCTCACCACAGCACCACCTGTCATTAATTTGGCACATCACAACCAGGTGTGAGAGGAAGAACACGGGAGCTCTGATCTTCAGCCTTGCAGGTCAAACCCCTTAACGGGGCGTAGAGCCTCACTATTGTTATTAATATAGAGACCTATTTTTCTAGCTGTTATTTACTTTTCAAAGGGATTGAAAAATGAGCTACTTAGCGGGTTTTTTTGTTAATGAATTGCAGGGTCAAACTTTTAGGGCTTAAAGTATACATGAAAACAAACATTTGTTGTTAATAAATGTATGATCGAAGGTGTTTCCTTTCAGGGATAGGGCTTCACAAACATTCTTTAAGAAGCGCCTAAATGTAGGCAAGTCAATTTACTACCTACTGTTTGTTTCCATAACCACAGAAATTAGTACAGTATAAATAAACCCCCTTTCCCACTTTTCAAATTTATCCTGTATTAATATCCGTCGTTATGGAAACAAATGGTAGGTACGATTTACGATTTCAAAATTATCAATTAAATTTGCACAGATTTCAAGGTCAGTTTTGTACACCATTGTTTCGGAGAAACTGAATTATCGAAAATTGTGTTCTCGGTGGATTGCAAGACTGCTTTCTGATGATCACAAAACAAAAAATTAGGCTGTGCTTTATCGTTTTTGATTCGATACAATCAGGAAGGAGATGAATTGTTGGACCACATCGATACCGGAGATGAGATTTGGGTGTGTCACATGACTCCTGAGTTCAAGCCACAGTAAATGGAACGGCGGCACACATCGTCACCAACAACGTGAAAGCCAAACACAATTCCAGCACGAAAGATCATGGCAACTGTCTTTTGGACAGGAAAAGGATTTTGTTAATGGATTTTATGCCGAGAGGCGCAACAATTAATTCAAATGCGTATTATGTGAGCTTGAGAAAACTCCGGGGTACCATACATAACAAGCGGCTTGTCCTACTGCCTTCCGGTGTGTTGTTGCTCCATAACAATGCAAGACCACATGTTTCTGCACAAGCACAATGTCTAATCAGGTCTTTTGAATGGGAACAACTGGATGATCCACCTTACAGTCCAGACCTTGCACTCAGTGATTTTCACTTGTTTCGGTATTTAAAGGAGTTCCTTGGTGGTCAACGGTTTAAGGACGAAGAAGTGAAAACTGCAGTCATGGATTGGGCTTCTTCACAGGCGGAAGATTGCTTTGACTTCGGAAATCAAAAACTTGTTGAACGGTGTGACAAATGTTTGAACAAAAATGAAAATTATGTAGAAAAGTAGATAAAAGTATATAGAATATGGAAAAAACATATTTAATGATATTTACAGTATTTCTGTGGTAACTGAAAAAAACATGAACATTTTTAGCAACGGTTAGAATCCACCATTTATAGCATTTAGTACTATCCGAACAGCAAGTAACAAGGTAATAAACAGATTTCTAGAAAAAAAATCCATAAACGTTCATGCATTTCCACAAAGTTACAACTGTAAATGATACAATTGGGTTTGTATTAAATTACTGCTGATGCTCCAATCCTATTATTAAATTTTACATCTCATAACCTAAATATTCATACGTCGATTGGGCGGTAAAAATGTTCCTTTGTTAAGGTTTACGTACTTTAAAATCTTTTTAAACTGTTGCAAGCATGTTGGAGTTTTTGTAAGTACACACTTTTAGTTTTTTCAATCATTAAGGAAAAACTCTAAAAGTTCTAAAGATTGAAATAACAGAATTCACATTAAGGTTAAAGCATGTAAAATCCAAATGCAATCAAGTTACTGCAACTGCAAAAATATTACATAATCACCGCTAGGAATTGGTTACAGAATTTTCCTCAAACTTTGGTTATTTGCTCTAAAATGTTCTTTCTTAGACCTTCCAAGTAGTTATAATTGTACAATGAACTACATTTAAGCTAGTTCAATATTCATAAATAATACTGGAGTTCGTCTTTATTATTATAAACGCACAAATACAGCATTACAACTTGTGGGATGCCCGTTGTATGTACATCCCGCAGACAGCGTTGTTGATAATTCCTTCTATAAGGAAAAAAATCATTGAACTAGTTTATAAACATTACGAATTGTCATATTCCGCAATACATTTCTGGCACAATGTGCGAACTTTTTCTTGATTTAGGACTCAGGTTAAGCTGTAGGGCCCCCTGTAATATATTTTTTAAATACATAAACTGTTTCTGCAAGAGATCGACAACTTACTTACTACAAGGAAGGTACTCCAAGGACCAAATTATTCAGGAAGGTTGTCTACCATGAAACCGTTCAAGAGTGGAAATCCTCTAATTATTGATACTACGAATATATGTATATATACAAAATCTTTAAAATAGATATGCAAGTCATCGATTTTCAAAAGTATATGTTTCCGAACAATTACACGCATTGATCCATCAAAAATTCTGGTGCTGACATTACCTAATGGAAATACTGATTAATTGTCATCGTATTTGTGTGTGTTGTAGCGTTTTGTGTAAAAATTTATCTTGGGCGGTAGCTATTGGCTTTTGTAGAGAATTGTTTTTTTTTCGTGAACTATACTTTGAGCATTTTTACACAACTTTTTATATATTATATGACCTGTGTATGAACGAGCAAAAACGCATGAAACAAATGTTTAAACACAAATGATGTTTTTTTTATAGTTAACGACTAAAAAGGACCGAAAAACAAAAAGGACGCCGAGGCTACTCCTTCAAGCCCTCCGGGCTTATCCGTCCCTTATCTTCTAACTCACCGTTAGGCTCTTGACAATTGAACGCCTAGAAATAAAAGGAAATATTAACTAGGAGCAACACAGCCAACTAATATTGACTTTGGCAGGTCGAGACATCAAGAACGGGGTTGGACCAGCTACAATAGAAGAAGGGAGGGTAGATAAGCCTAGGCGCTACCAGTTCTAAATTATCCTTCGCCCTTGAAGATAACACGATGTAAAACAGGAACCTTCCTGGAGTTCGAACTTACCTTACTTCGGCAATTAATCTATTTCATACAAGAAAAAGGATATAATACAACAATGCACAATAAAACACGAGAACATCAACTTACCAACTGTAATTTCCGTCCAATAACGCCGAACATAACCCAACAGAAATATCCATATAAATTTAAAAAAATAAGTAGTAACGTTACACGATACGACGGAAAAGGTACTCCAAAATTAGATGGAAACCAAAGTAGGGAACACAATAATGCGAAATTACTTATGAATCGCGACCAAACCCGCCAAGTATTCAAAACTTTTCGCAATATTCCCCCTACTTACTGTTCTGTACTAAGTTCTAAATAAAAAAGAATTGTGTACACCGTCGACCATTCGACAAACACAAAAATTCGGTATATTACACATAAACCAAGAACAGAATTTATCTTTGATTGAAAATGAAGTCACAGCAATTATAAAACTTAATTATCCAACCATCATTTTATAGATAAAGGATAAAGTTGACGGCGACCCCTTCCTGGTTGAAATTAAAGTTTTCCGAATCTCCTTCGTACAATCAAACATTTATATAATAATTAAGTATAATCGGAATGGACACACCTGTAATGTTTATCAACGCCGATGATATTTCTAACTACGCTGCATCAGCTGTATTCTGCACGCGGAAGATAAACTCCAATCGCGTCGAAATATCTCCAAGGCTTCCTTTATTTTAATTGACGATATACAGTCGTATCTTCGGCCGTATCGTGTTCGCCTAAATAAATTCAAATGACTTAGAAATAAAACAATAGCATTTGGATGGTTTCAAGCTTACCAAAAGATGTAAAACTGGCGGAAAGAGCTTTCTCAAAGAGATTAGCGCAAAAATCTGGATAAATCCCTGGAATTCGTATCACTACTATCGATATCTATAATTCAACAATTGCGGTCTTGCAAATTAAATTGGGAAACCTCCCAAGCCTTAGAACGACTTCTAAAAAAATCCAAGAACCAATGTACTTTCTATGAGAACTCAAAAAAATGAATGTCACATGGAAGTATCAAATCGCCATTTTCTAAACCAGAAATAGACGAATGGATAAAACGAAATTTAAACAAGGCTAAAATTGAATTTAGCAAAACCGTAAAGTAAGGAATCCAAAATTCTATCTTAAAAAGTAAATATAAACAACTAGGCGTAAGCAGGTAGCACGTTACACAATTGTCGAGCTTCCAGTTGATGCCGAGCTAAATGTGTTTGACTCACCCTGAAAGAACATTAGATTGTGTTCCCATTTTTTAAATACAAATTTGCTCGCTCTATTAGAAGCCGTTAGAACAACCACCAACGTTACTTAAGTGATTGTTGTGTTGCCTATGCTCGTTCTTCTTTAAGGTCTAGTAGGCCAAAATTAGACTTGAACTGACGGACATGTTCTGAGAAGCTTTTCTAGAGATGAACTGCTAGGTATTTCCACGGTTCCAGGCTCGTGTTAAACTGTAGGTCTCTGCCGTTGTTTATACCATCGGTTGGAATTGCAGTACGGCAGTATATGATAGGCTGCTAGTGACTGTGATTTTACAATATTACCAGAAGAAGAAAGAATGGTCAAACTATTCGATGTACATACGTATTTTATGTATTTTAATTTCGTCGTTATTAAAAAGAATAAGCTTTATTCACAGCATTACAGTAAAGGAAAGGGTGTCTGGAAGAAACGAGAAATTTTGATAATTTATTTGTCAGGCCTAGGAAGTTGGTAGCTGGTTGACATATGGAACACACCTTCTTGCCATTTAGTTATCATTACCCAGTAGAGTGGTGTAGAACGTATGTGTGCAACTAAAATATTTAACAAGAACAATGAATGTGTGTGGAGACTTCGCATAGAGAACTTTGAAGTCTCTTGGATTTAGAACTTTATAATCGTATTCGTGTTGGAAATCTTTGTAGCACGTGAACTAAGAAATTTTCCATAAGTGATTGAAAACACCGGATTTCAACAAGACGGTGCAACAGCACACGCAGCACGAATATCGATGGCAGCTGGAAGAAAATTGTTTGGCAACCGTGCAATTTCGAGAAAGAGCGACGTTGCACGGCCTTCAAGGTCTCCTTGGTGCCTCCTTGGAACAAGGTGTACCGTAGTCGAGTTGCTATCACTGAAGAACTGAAAGTCAATATCCCAGAGGAAATTGCCAACATGCCTGTTGAAATTTTACGTTGAGTCATGTAAAATATCCCTAAAAGATTACAGGAATGTCTGCGCAGACGTAGGGGCCACCTGCTTGATGTCTTCAAAAAATAAACATAGGTTCATCAACGGCATGCAATAGTAATGAATAAATAGTAAATCACAGTTTCCCGTTCCAATGAGACACCCTTTACTGTCGCAGTAAATAGGTATATGTGAGATCGAACTTTGGATTTCCGTAACATCAAACTTAATATTATAGATAATCGCAAACACCTCATATTACCATTAAAAGTGCATTCGAAACGAATACGGATTGGCGAAACGAATTTTGTCGCAAATTATACAACAAAAATGGTTGAAATGCCCCTTCTGAATTTTACTAGTCCGTAAAACGTTTATGCCTTTTCACATATTTTATATTATAATGCTCGAGCCCCAAAAGTTACTGCATTAGATCAGAATACTCCGCGTTCCGACTCGCTGCATAACTTCCGTGGACTTGGTATATCTTAATAATTTTGAAGTTGGATAGAGAAAAGCTCTTTGAATTTGCAGGCTGTAATTTCAATTAAGGCGAAAGAAAAAAAAGGACCTTTTAATAGTCTCTCTGTTACGCACATAACTACGAGGGTCATTGGAATAAAAAGAAATAGCACAAGAAGATTGTTGATGTGGTTGAAAAATTATTAACATTTTTAATATAATCTTCCTTAGCCTATGATCCAAAGACATTGTTAGTTGATAGAAACCCCAATTTCTTAAAGTTTGATGAACGCCCTTTAACTCTTTCTTTAATTTATTCATTTCGCGAAAATCTAAACACCAATGGCATTTTGCCTAGGAATCGATGTGAAGTACTTACTTCAATCCCTTGTCATTTGCAATAACAAGAACATCTCTATGGAGACGTAACTTGTCTTAAAAACTGACCTTTTTCGTGGCATAAGCTGTCTCCCTGCTTAGATATATTTTACATCAATTGATGCAGATGGCCAATGCAATACTCTCCCGTTAGTGCTCAGCTCCTTAGAAGAGAATCAGCAGTATTTCTTTGCCATTCCAAATAATCGATCCCAATTCCTTGCAAGCGGACCTCACGGATCTCTTCTTCTTAGTAAAAAAAGGGACATTACACTTGGTTTGGTGTATATTGTCCAGCTGTAGTTAGAAATCAACCCAATTGTAGTCTTCTTAAAATAAACCATTCAAACAGAAAAAGTTGCATTCCTAATCGTTTTTTATTGATATTGATGATATATTTCTTATACCTACCCGTTCAGCTAATGATTATTTAGAAACCTACAATCCGCGATCTACCAAAACCATGCAATGGATTTGTTCAACTACTTCTGGAATTGTTGCACTTTTTAGATAATTCTTGCGATGGTCGTTATCCAAACTTTCACAGCTACGTTTAAACTTTGTAGTGCAATTACATATTATGGAAGAGGAAGCAACAGAGTATGCTAAAATACTTTTCATGTACGAGTTTACGTCTCTGACAGAATTATTTTAGCAAAATATTTAGTTACAGCAAGTATCCCATTTATCAACTCAATTACTTTGATGCAGGAAAACTGTATATAAATATCTACTTGGCAGAATGATTGATATTGTATAGCCGTTCATGTGATAGATGCAACTGTTCATAGCACTAATAGTTTTAGTACTACTAATGCCATGTATATTTCACACTTATCATATATTTCAAATGATCCTTGTACATACTAAATTATTAATACGTCAGATAACTAATTACTGATTGGATTTAGAGCTGCCGATCGTTTAACTTGCATTTCTGGTTGTGATTTCAAAGTGAATAGCAGAATTAGCGATAGTATCGTTGATTTAAAAAAAACGTGAAATTATGTATTAATACTCTCATATATTTTAGAGAAATGTTTTACGAATTTTTTAAATAATGTGGAAAAAACAAACAGCTAACAGGCATAAGCCGATTAACTATTATTGTCCTGGCAAACAAAATACATCAAGATCAAATCCTTGTCCGCCCCAAGGTTTGATTAATATAAGCACACGGCCCTGTTTAGGTAGACAGGGCCTACGAACAAATATGGCTCAAACTTCTAGAGCAAATGCTTGTAAAGGCAGACAAGCTACAGGTCGGTCCTTACCTGATAATACTGGGTGTAGTTCCCAAAGGACGACGCGGTCTAAACCGAAAGTAAATTGTAATATTGACAGTTCGAGAAACCGCGAAAGCCTCAAAGAATATATAACACACAGTACTATTAATGAGCAAACAGTTTTTACTAATAAAATATGATCTCTCAGAGTCAATTGACTGTGTCTATTGATTCTAAAAGGTGCTATACTGGGCATACAGCTCTAGTAATAATCAGGTAGCACACACCACTATTATTGAGCAAATAGTCCTAATAATAAAGTATGATCTCACAGCATTAATAAACACAGTGTAGCTACTGAGCCAAATGATTCAAACACTAATGAAGTATGTGCACACGACATCATTAATGGGAACACAGATATGATAATAAAATGCGAACCCATAACTTTAAGGCGCGATGTACATAGTGCAACCACTGAGCACACATCTCAATACTTACTAAATGCACACAGAGTTATTACTGCGCCCAAGGTTCTCATAATGAAGCAGATTTTTACAATTCAAACAATAAACTAAGTGCACACAGTCGTAAGTGTAACTGTCAACCATTGAGCGCAATAACTATATATACAACTTAATATGCAGTTACATGAGCACCGGTCATTTCACTGACGACCACTTAAGTTAATATTTTTCATAAAACTGTAACCACTACCATATAGTTACAGTCGGTGATCTACCAAAACCACAGAATGGATTTGTTCAACTATTTCTGGCATTGTTGCAAATTTTAGATGTTTTATGCGATGCTTGTTATACAGGCTTCCACAGGTGCGTTTAGATCTTGTAGTTCACTCACATATTATGAAAGAGAAAACTACGAAGTCTCTTTTTCATGTCCGCATGAGTTCACGTTTCTAACAAACTATTTAACCAAAATATTTAGTTACAGCAAGCATCTCATTTATCAATTCAACTACTTTAATGCAGGAAAACTGCATATAAATATTTACTTGGCAGAATGATTGATATTCTACAGCTGTTCATGTGATAGATGTAACAATTCATAGCACTAATAGTTTTAGAACTATTAATTCCATCTACCTATATTTCACACTTATCATACATTTCAAATGATTCTCGTACATGCTAAATAACTAATACGGCAGATAACTAATTACTGATTGGATTTTGAGCTCCTATCGATTCATTTGCAATTTCTGGTTATACTTTCTAAATGAAATGACGTTGTAGGTGGAGATAATATGTTTCATTTAAGAAACTCAGTGATGTTAAATGTCTTACAAAAATTCCGAAACAAAAATATGTTGCAGTAGCTATCTGCTACCTTTCATCCGTGAGGATGGCAGTTTTACATTGCTGACAACGAACCTAAGGAAACAGGTCCGGGTACTGAACAACAATTATGATTGCGTTTCTAGAATTACCTATAAATATATCTCGTGTCAAAGTTTAGTACGTAATTAATTAATGTGCTACAACTAACGGTTACCTAAATCTTGCCACTTCAAGTATAAACCAACTTGAATTATATTGCTAGCAGTTTCTCTAACAATGACCTTCAAACTCAAGGTTTAGATCTTACTCTCGCTAGGTGTTGGAATAAAATAAGAGCGACAACAGGTAAAGCTTAGTTGTTCAGGTTCCTATGATCTTTACATTTTTGCATCTTTAAATTTAATTATATGTATATACTAGAAACGCCGTTTACACATATATAAAAAAATTGAGAATCTCTTTGAAGGTGAAACTCACGTATTTCTGTATACTACATCTCTTACAGAATATACTTCACTATCTCATTCCATAATCACTCCTTCATATAACCGAAGATAAATGTAGACCTAGTTATAACTATTTAAAATTGTAGCATAGGTTTACCTAGCGGTGTCTGTTTAGTACCTTAAAAGTTGCGGAATTACCTAATGACCATGCAGGGTGACCACACAGCGCCCTTGGTTGATATAAGGTACCACCAGCAAGCAAACCGCAGAAATGTCAACTGACACGCTTGAAATGTAGCTACTTAGCACAATTCTCAATATTTAATTAAGTACACACAGTACTGCTATTACTGGTCTAATAAAAAAGCAGGCACTTGCAAAAAAGGTTAAGGGTACACAGCGCTTTAGCAGTATTATTAATGAGCAATCAGTTTTAGTAATAAAGTTCGATTTTTCAGAAACAATTGTATGTGTCAATTGACTCTAAGATCAGCTCCTGAGCACATGGCTCTAATACTAGTTAGGTAGCACACAGAACTATTATTGAGCAAACTTTCGTGCTAATAAAGTATCATCTCACGGCTCACGGCTCACTGGACACAGTGCAGCTATTGAGTACACGGTTCTAATACTAATCGGGTAACACATAAAACTATTAATGAGCAAACAGTTTGAATAACAAAATGTGAGTTCTCACAGTGTAGATGGACACAGTGCACCTCCTGAGCGCACATCGAAAATACTAATGAATATATGCATACAGTAATATCAATGATTACTCAGCGATGATAATTACATGCGACTCGTAACTTCCAGGCGCACAATACAGCGACAGACCACAGAAGTGAATTACCAAGTAGGTGCAGTAATCACCATTCATAAGTACAAAGCTGTAATAATAAAATAGGAACTTATAAGTGCAGATCAAACAGTAGAACTTCTGAGCACACGGCTCAATTCTGATTAGGTGTACATACATCCAATAATAAGCACACATCTCTAATATTACACAGGAGCACACGACTTGCAAACACACAGTGGAGCTACAAAGCACACATCCTATACTTATAAGATGCACACAGAGTTATTACTGCACACACAAATGAAATTTCACAATCCAGGTATTAAGCTAAGTTCACACAGCTATAATTCTAACTTTGAACCATAGAGCACAATAATTATGTAGATAACGTAATATAAGTTAGATGAGCGCAACACGTACGACTGACAAACACTAAAGTGGATATTTTCTACAAACTGTAACTATATGGTAATACTGTCAACAACGTTCTCGTCTCTCTGGTTAGTATCGACTTCTTCTCTGCCACGTGCTTCTTCTCAGCACTAACATGGAAGCATGGGGAACATTCGGTTTAACGCATGAAGGTGTAAATATACAATTAAGTCGTAAATCGTGATGTACATAAGTTCATGAATATTTTAGATGTACTCAGCGATTCTATTATACTTGTACTGCCATGTATAGTTTTCTTATTCTCGACCTAAAGACTAGACTCAAGATGAAATATCGCTTTAATTCTCATAAAAACGGAACAAGAACTGCATTTCTTTCTCCACTTTTATCAGAATTAAAGGGTTTTTGCATCTTGATTTTCTGATTTTTCTCATAGATCTCACCAAACCATTTAAAAACTAGAAATTCTAAATTTTAATGTTCGTTTCACACACATCATTGCGATCGATTTATCCTATTTACCGCTTGCTGCTATAAAAATCTATTCAAATCTGGTTAAAAAATTATTAATATTTAATTTCAAATCATTAACTGTTCCAAATATTGCTTGAGTGTAATTAGAGTACAGCAGAACTGCCTAAGCGTTTTTTGTTTGATGACATTATTTTGAGATTTATTAAAGATCTGTTCTGTTAATGATAATAAAATACTTTTTTTTATAAATGATATCTACAAGCAGTGCTCACAATTGCGTCCCGCAAATAAAGAGAACAACCAAAAAACTTACGAAGCAGCAGGGAGGCGCTGATAAAGAATTTAATAAAATGTTTCAGGATGTAATAGTAACTTATTACAGGTCCTATTTTCGCCTCAGAGTTTCGTCTTTACCTACCTTCCCGGGAGCGTTTATATCGGTGAAAAACACATTTATTTAAAGAGAAGCATTTGCTCGTTCAATTTTCAGCCGGGTAGATATATAAGTACGCAGAGCGCGAATTAAGCTTTCGGGGGGTTGCCGAATTTAAAGGGGGGACACTGCTATAGCGAAATTTAGCTTATTCTGATATTTATTGCAGCTGGTTTTCTGCGAAGTGTACAAAATTGCTCCATACATTTGTAGCATTTTACTGCAATGAGAGAACTGTTATAATTCTCAAAGTATTAGAAAATGGCGCCACCTGTCTGTCTTTTGAATAAAAATGCTTCTACATACAAGGTTTTCATGTTTTGAAGTAGAAAGTTTTGTGTATATTTTGGTGACGTTATCTGAAATTTTAAATAGTTTAATCTGCTTATGATCATCAATTCATTACAGATGATTTTAGAGGATGTACCTGAATTGCATTTATAGGGGCAAGTTTTCGGAATTGTTCTCTGCTAGATGATTCCATTTACGCTGGTATTAATCTGCTTTATGCCGATCCACAAACGGTTTTACCATTAGATTTTAGATAATCCTTAAATACATGGAACACATTTTGTGAAATCCTATAAGTGAAATTTTTACTTTTATGTTTTTAGAGGTAATCTTGAATATTTAAGTATAAAGAACAAAAATATTTACCTTGGTGGTTGTATTTAATATGTACCTATGTGTATATCTATGTAGCCTTATGTTCTTTTTGAGTAAATAATGATTATTTAAGATGCTAGGCACATTTTTAATATATAATTTGTAGGGTTCTTTTGAAGTACTGTGTAGAAAATTATTATAATAGGTTGAATTTATTAAAATGGTAAAAAAATAGTTTTAAGTAGGGTCTGGTCTAAAAATATTAAACTTCAATTTAAATTTTGACAGTAACTTTGACTTTTCTATTGTATCTAACTTACATTATTTTATTTTCCTTAAGAAAGATAAAATTTTTTTAAGCTTTGTAGTTTTTTGTTAGTAACGTCAAAGCAACGTGGACATGGATAACGTTTCCATATAATTTTAGCTAATTAAAAAGGCGTCATTTTTTGTGCATTCCAAAAACATCCATTATATTATGAGTTAAGGAAACGATGATACGTGTACGAATACTTTGAAAGTTTCTATGTTTAATATTTCGTCACACAAACTAAATAAACGTTAAATTACAATGACAAAAACTTCTGCGCGAATGTGTTGTGAAAAATGTTAAAAATTTTAGAGTTAGCATACATGCATAACAACTAAGTGATTATTAGTAAAATGTTACTTTTTCTTTGTAGAATATATACTTGTATATCAAGGACTGTATCTTCATTTTCTACATGTTCAATGTCAGGGGTAATACCGTATACTAATGGTATTTCATATCTGCGCAGCTTTAATTGTTGAGCACGACTGGGGTTAAAAATAGTGCCTCCAAACAGCACTTCCAGAAATAATAATAGATTATGGTGCTACTGTACAGTATCAGCAGACTGAAAATGATGGTGCTACTGTAGACTATCAGCAGAATAAAAATGATGGTGCTACTGTAGACTATCAGCAGACTGAAAATGATAGTGCTACTGAAGCCTATCGGCAGACTGAAAATGATAGTGCTACTGAAGCCTATCAGCAGACTGAAGATGATGGTGCTAGGAAAAAAATAAAACACAAGTCTTCTCCACAAAATTTATAAAATACTGCGCTACATATGTTTCGGCTTTATAACTGAAAAGCCATCCTCAGGCAAAAACAAACTACAATTAACTCTAACAATCGAAAAATCAAAAAATCAAAAAATATAGGTCTACAAGACCGCCATCCCCAAAACTTTCATTTTAAATTTGACTAATCCGACATACATACTGTCGAATTAAACCAGAATAAAATTTGCAAACTATAAATGTCAGAAAACACACATTGTGACATTGGTGTGTTCATCTCAGTTGTTTTGCTCTTTTTGTATCTGCTCTAGTTTCGGATCCATAGACTAGTGTTGGCCTGCCTATATTCTTATATATTGCTGTCAACGGATAGGTATTTGTTACGCCATGTTATGTCTCTAAGTAATCCTGATATTCTGGCCGCATTCCAAGTTTGTCGTTTTACTTCTTTGTAGTTGTTTATCTCACTTGTAATGTCTACCCCTATTTAAACTTCATGCCCTGCTCTATCATACACCCCTCTATCTCTAGTTTGCAGTGTATGGGATCTTTAGCGATTGTCATAGACATTGTTTTTGTGTTTGATACAATCGTATTATTAATACAATAATAGAGAAAAAAGAGCTAAGAAATAACACCAAAATATGAATCTACAAAACCATATACATATATACTAATCTTAGCACACAGCGTCGAAATATGTGTTATGCTAGATAAACATAAATCCAAAATAATGGCAGCTGAAATAGAAAAACAAGAAGGGATAGAGTGAGAATCAGGAGCATCAGAAATGAATTAACACTTCTTCCACTAGTAAATGAGATAGAGAAGAAACAGCTTAGATGGTACGGTCACCTAAAAGGAATGACAGAATATAGAATACCGAGAAGAATAAGGGAGACGGGGATAATAGGAAAAAGAAAACAAGGCAGACCAAGAATACAATGGCAAGACTACATGAGATACCTAGTGCAGAAACGAGGAAAAACAATCGCCGAAGTAAACAACATGACCAGGAACAGAAGAGAGTTTAAAAAGTGTATAGAGGACTCTAACTAGAACCCTACACTGTAATGGTACAAAAGGGAAAATATAAAGAAGAAGAAGAATAAGTTACACATGTAATAACCACGAAACAGTACATCTGCAATTTAGAATTCGGTGTCTCTGATTCCTAATATATAATAATTTGAAACTGAAACTGAGGCCAGGTTTGAGTTGCTATATGTATTGCATTAAAACCTGTATATCATTATGAATAACTCTGCAAGGTCTTCTTCTTTAATTTTTTTATGTAGCTTACTGTTGGCCGTAAGTCCTATTTGCCATTCTACAGTCCCATTGACTGTGAATTAATGCTTAAAAAAATTCATTCCATTTCCTCAATTTTACAAAAATAAGAGTCTAACATGTAAGACAGAATGTAACAACAGATGAGTATAACTTGGAGCTAGTTAATAATTTCAAATATCTATCAAACAATGATTACAAAAGACAATGAAGAAACAGTAGAAATTAAAGCACGAATCACACAAGCAAACCGGGCACCATATTCTCTCAACAAAGTACTAACATACAAACACATAGAAAAGAATACAAAACTAATGATATACACAACCTTGGTTAGACCCATAATAACATACTCCAGCAAAACTTGGACAATAACTCAGAGGAATGAAGAGACACTAGGCGTTTTCGAAAGGAAACTGATGAGGAAAATCCTGGGATCAATTAAAGAAGGCGAAACATCGAGAAAAAAATGGAACTATGAACTATATGAAGACTTCAAAGAAGGAGATATAGTGACATATATAAGCCTAGGACGACTGCGATGGGGAGGCCGTGTAGAAAGGATGGACGAAAACGCCATAGCAAGACGATTAGAAGATCAAAAACCGAAAGAAAACGAAGTAGAGGACGACCACGGAAAAGGTGGAGTGCAATCGTAACAGAAGATGCAACTAAGATCCTGCGCATGAAGAATTGGAGACGACTGGCAGAAAAGAAGGAAGAATGGCTAAGGAGGATAGGGGAGGCCAAAATTCGATTTGGAGTGTAGTAAGTAAGTAAGTAAAATTCTAACATAAATGCTATACGTTATGTTGTGGTGAAAATATATGCTCTGATGACTTCCTTGCTTTATAATATACATCGCCTTTAACGCTTACAGAATCATGCGAAATGCTATATTAATCTGCGAAGGTTTGTATACATAATTATGTTGAACTATTGTTTTAATAAAAATAAGGCAAATATACAAAATTACGAACACATGGATTACTGATGGTTACTTAGCAATTGTAAAGCATCTAAACTAGAAATCTAAAGGAACTTTTCTGTTTTCCCGAACGAGCGGTTGGCAACACTGCCTGTGCAATTGTAAAGCATCTAAACTACGGGGGAAAATCAGAAATCTAAAGGAACTTTTTTGTTTTCCCGAACGAGTGGCTGGTAACACTGCCTGTTCTGTTATAAATCATAACCTCAAAGTGTTTTGTATTGTTCAGTGCGAAGATTTAGTGTTTAAATGCTTTTAATCCTGATTATAGTGAGCGTGCCATGATCTAATTGCACCAAGGAAGAAATGCAAGCAGTGGTACGTTTTCTTCACTCAGATGGAGCGAAACCCGCAGAAACAATTGACAGAACGCAGCAGCAGTATGGTCACAGTGGTCCAAGCAACACCAAGATTTATTAGCGGACAGATCGTTTCAAAAATGAGCGAATTTCAGTTTGTGCTGAAGAGCGTTCAGGTAGGCTTTCCGCTACAAAGACAGACATCAATATCGAGAGAGTTGAACGAATGATTCGCAATAAGGGAAAGGGTGGATGATTCACCCTCTTTTTAAATTTTTGTTTATATTTTCAAATCTAAATGACTTTAGGCTTTCGGGTTTGCTTCAATTATTAGAGCGTTTCTTTGTGGTAATTTTCAAATGCTCACAATCACAAGATTTTTTTAAATTTTTGTTGGTTTAGCAATTTTATGCCTAAGTGTCATTTACTTGAATCTACCCCAATGGTGAAGTGGATTCAACCGCCCTATGGGGTAGATTAAACCAGTGTGTAATACACAAAATATACAAAAATTTACTTAAATGTTTTAATAAGAGTTATGTGACACTCAATCTCCAGAGTGGGAAACATTATGGTATGGTATTTTTAATTGTAAATTAACGAATATTCCACCATTTGAAATGTATATATTGAGTTGAGTATTCTTGCTGTTCCTTTAGTAGTAGGCTTCGGTAGGGCACCAAGAATTTCTCCTCTTTCTATAGTAGCTATGTCATCAATTACAGGGAAAACAAATGAATTTGAGAGATTTCTACTCCTAAGAAATTGCACTTCATAGTCATTTACATTTTTACCCATTACCTTTCCCATATAGAACAGTTCTGATGTGTTTGTACAAAATTTCACGATGACAAAGTCTTGAACTTGTATAACACAGTTTTCATCATTCAATACAGGACAGTCATCAAGTGAATCATCATAGTCGGAGTCTTCCAAATGTACAGATATATCCAACTCTCTTTAAGAACTTATAAGAGGTTCCTCTTGACACAATAGTCTTTTCACTGCTAGTTTATTCAAGGAATTCTTTTTCAAAGAGAGTTTTCTTGATTTTTTCTTTTCTAGATTTTGTTTTTCAATAAGTTGGGGAGTTGATATGTAGATTTTAAACTTTGATTGTCGTTTTCTTTTGCAAGCCTTTGTTTGTTCAATAAGCTTAGGGTAAGGTCGACGCGTTTCTAGTGAGATGTTTTTTGTGGCTTTATTATTCTCTGAAGTCCTGGACGTATTTGGTAAATTCTCTTTGTCTGCATGATTTTCAAGCATATCACTTTCCACAGTTTTTTTTTATGTACCTTTTCTATCATTAAACACACTGTTCTCAGTGATTCGAACAGTGCTTGGTGCAAAGTCTTCGTCAGAAAACGCAAGCCTATTGATAGGCCACAACCCGGGGTTTTTAAATCCATTCACCATATTTTGCATTGAAAATGCCTTGAAGTATGCATTTTTAGTCAGCTCCCCAATATTTTTATAGTAATTACCCTTTCAGGGTGCGAAAGCATCCAATTATCAAATGTTACTGCCAGTGCCGTCTTAAAGCATCATAAACTCCTACATCTAGTGGCTTCAGGCGATGGTCGGTATGGGGTGGAAATAACAGAAGTGTTATTCCGGTTTTCCGACAAAGTTTAATCGTTTCTACGGATGTATGAGATTCGTGATTGTCGATCATCAATAGAATTCGATCTTCTGCCGAGCACTTGCTATATTGAATAATATGTTTTCTTACCAAAGGGAATATTTCTTTTGTCGTCCACCCCGACTTGTTTCCAAGAGCCAAGCTGGAATTGGGTGCACCTTCGAGATATTCTTAGGGGTATCTAATTCGGAGAAACACGCAGACAGGAGGCAGGGTTTCACCAGAAGCATTTATTATACCGATAAATGTCACCAGTTCGCCTCTTTCTCCAGAGGCAACTTGTCCAACTTGGTTTTTGTCCTTTGAAGTCACAATTTTAATTGGTCGCATTACTGTTGTAACACCGGTCTCATCTAAATCATATATACGATCGGGGCTAAACTTGAAATTTTCCATTACGGTGATATAATTGTTAAACAATTCATCAACTCGTTCTTTGTTATTATTGTTCTTATCAAACTAGTACTTTCAGGCTTTCTTAATGAGAGCTCACTGTGCCTGGCCATGAATCCCTTTATCCATTCTATTCCTTAAAAGATAAAAGAAAATTAATCGAATTGGTAAAGATGAAGTATCTGATTTTGTACTGTACCAGCATGTTATTTTCATCCCAGCTTTTAGGATATTTACACAATGGCATGGCCTTCGTAAATTCATGGGCTAATGTTCGAATATGCCTATATAATAACTCATAATTTAAATCTGAAGACTTCTTTATATATTCAACCCATTCAGGCTCTTCTGATTTACTAAAAACCTGGGTAACAGTGTATTTATTCTGAAATTCCCGTTTCTCGTTGGTATCCATTTCTGCGCCAGAATCATCAGAGTTGACATGCTTATCTTGTTCATTATTTTTAATAATTTTGGCAAGCCTGCTGTGAAGTGTATTGCGATTTATGCCATACAATCCAGTTGCCTCTATAGTACTGAAAAATGTTCTAATACATTCTTTAATAGCTCTCTTCATCATAGTTTCATCAATATCTACCCTGTCTGTCTTGCGAACGTATTTACGTGGCATCTAAAACATGTTTTACGTGTGAATTATTGATATTCAGCCATAATGACCGGTTGAAAGCACCCCACCTTAACAAATCAGAGAAGTGTCATTTTTTATCGTATTTTGCAGGTTATAGTTTAGAATTAGCTAATTGCTTTATTACCAAACATAACAAAGTGTCATATGAAAATAAAACTTGTATAATTACTGTGGATTATCAGAAAGCTAATGCTGAAATAAGCACAAATTCTTACCTTAAAACACAAAAACACTTAAACTTTACCAATTATATCTAGAACACTTCACCATCAATCAGAATCTCACCAAACAATGGGGTTTAGAAGGAAGAAGGTCTAGTCACAGATTTAGGTGAATAATTCAAATTATTCCTAAGTTATTCCCGCTGGTTGAATCTACCACCTGGTTGAACCCTCCACCCTTTTCCCTAGTCGGCGTTTTAAAGTTAATCAAATTGCAACTGAATTAAATATTAGCCATTGTTCAGGATTTACAATCATAGACGACTCCTTCGACGATTCAATGTTTTGAAGTTCTTGGTTTTGAGCTGTTAGTCCATCCACCATGTAGCACTGACTTGGCAGCAAGTGATTTTCACATATTTGGGTTATTGAATGAGGAGCTGGGTGGACATAAGTTTCGTTCAGATGAGGAGGTTGTAGAAGCAGTGTGGAACTGGTTAGACAATAGACCAAAAGCTTTTAACACGAAAGAATTGAAACGCTTTTGAAGAGATGGACTAAATGTATAGAAGTAGGGGGGATTATGTCAAAAAATGACCTACATTATAATGTAGTATGTACAATTCAAATATCAATTATTAAAAGACCCTTCACATTCTGGCTTTCCCTCGTAATAACAAACGTGATGTGTTTAGGTAGATGATGATTTTAAAATGAAGCAGGAAATCCCCCACGCAATGTTTAATTCTAGACTTTATTAATTATTAAAACAACATTGTTGTTACTCAACCAGAATTTAAACTAAACATGTATTTGCATTTTCCCTACTTGAATAGTCTACTATTTTCCTGCAACAAACAGAATAAACCACTTCTACCGTTGCTAGCTTATAAAATATTCTACATTGAATATTTTACATACCACACCCCCCGGAGATTCCATACATTTTTTGAATATTCCATGAAAATGTGAAGCGTTTCACAATCTGTGTTCTTATTCTACCTAGGCAAATATTATTCCTTTGACAAAAGTTAGATCCGCTTTCCACAACTAGGGTTTGCATTTTACCCTTGTTCTCTGCGCAGCGAAGCTACTAATATAATTTAATTACACCGTAAATATCTGCAAATTATGTTTTGTGTCAGTAATTGGGTCAACCTTTTAGGAGCACAATTATTACAGGCAGTCAAACAAAGTAGATGCTAATTTGCGAATGTCATAATAGTTACACAATTATAATCCAAACGCACCTCCTCAAAGGGGCCTTCCAGAAACCCGTTTAAAACGGAAACCTGGAACAACTTCGATGTGTTTTTCATTCATTCATGAAACGCTATTTGTGTAGGTAGGGAGTGAAGATTGTTCCAAGGAAGTCACTTCCTTGACGTTCCTTTTGATCCTTTTGGAATTCAAGGAAGTTACACACATATTTCACAACAAACGACGGAAGTTTTTACAGGGCTTAGGACGGAAAATAGAGCTCATGAAATCAATAATGAAGGGAGTAAGAGAGATTGATTGTGTACTTTACAATCAAAATATTTGAAAGTAATTTTGCTGTAATGCATAATACATGAATGTGTAAAAATAGAACGTATAAATTTATGTTTTAAATAAACGTCACAGAGCCATAAAAAGCTTCTGACATTTTACGAATATAATTAAAATACTGCTTCGTGTTAATACTTTCCAATATTATTGCAAATTATTGTATTGAAACATTACTAAAATACAGTTTAAGGAAGGTTTCTTGTATTACCGCTAATACTGACTTAGAAATTATTAGATTGGCTTTAATAACAATTTTAACAATAATTACAATTGTTGAACAGACTATAAAACATTTAGTCAACCAATCTGTAACATTATTATAATAAAAATTGAGGTATGACAATAAAAAAAGTGGGCTCGTCCGGGATTTGAACCCGGGACCTCTCGCACCCAAAGCGAGAATCATACCCCTAGACCAACGAGCCGCGCCGATAAATGTTTCTAATCGCACGTAGATAAAGTTCAACATAATATGTACTATCAATGCATTGCATGTGGCATGCCTTATTTGTATTACATTAAATTAAGGTAATTATAATATGCAATAAATACAAATAACGTGTTCATTACTAAGCAGGATCCATCAATTCAAATAACATGTAATCGAAAGGTTTTTAATTAGGAAGGCTACGGAAAGTATTCGCATGTCTGGGATTGACTATAAACAAATGACAATTAAATATAAAAAATATAAATATTTAATCTGGTTGTTGTAATTTGCTGTTGTTGGCTACCTAAGTGTTTATTGCGACGAGACTTGCTTCGACGTTAAGTTCACTTTGTTTGTGTTTACATTAGAGGAAACTAACGCAAGGTACGTAACATAACAGTTACGACATGCCTTGTATCACTCCCAGCCAACCATAATTTGAAACCTTTTTGATCGCTTGTTATTTGATGATATTCTTCTCTTCCATCTAGATACAGTTATTATTTGTTACCATTATTGCTATTTTTTATTATCATAAAATTTACAGCAGCAATCAGAATACATTATACTCTGAGAGCTATATTGGTGTTTATAGTTATTGACGTAAAGAGAAAAACACCCATCAGCGCGGTATCGCGTATCCCTTCAGGCAGATAGGGTTGTGATAGGTATTATCATTTTCGCCTTAATCTTGTGTTCAGGTTGCTGAGTTAACGGTACGCCCATATGGGATCCTACAAGGCGATCCATATGGTCTGCCAGCTCGATTGTACGAGGCTTCTTCAACTGAAACCCATCTTTGATCAACTTAGCTTTGAAAACAAATGCAATAATTCAAATGACGTTTGTTAATGTTAGTAGTGTTTGTAAGCAACACATTAACAAGTTTCTGGCGTTTGAATTTGATTCTGATTTTTAAAACTTCGATTTTGAAATGGCGTTTGTTGTTTTAAATCCGTCCAAGTTTGATCAACGTGCGGTCCTACAATTTTTATGCGCTGAGGGTGTGCTGCCATTGCAGATTCATACTCGAATGCATCTATTGCGTAATCAACTGTGAAGGAATGGTGTCGAAAATTTAAGAATGGAAAAGAGGGGACTATGGATGAGCCGCGGCCAAGTGTACGGTGTACTGCATTAACAGAAAACAATATGGCATGTGTGGAAGGCCTTATTAGAGAAAATCGTTTAATTTCAATTAGATAAACTTCAGAAATTGTTGGTACGAATGTAAGATCTGTCCGTAGTATTGTTCATAATCTGGGTTACATCAAAGTTTGTTCGCAATGGATTCCTGCTCTCTTGTCTAATGAATAAAAATGCTTGCGAATGGGCTTATCTCTGCAACACCTCACAGGATATAGGCAAAATGGTGATGACTTTCTTCTGTCAATAGTTGCTGGTGACTAAATTTGGTGCCATTACTACGAGCCATCCAGTAAGTTATCGTCGATGCAGTGGAAATATTCAAGTTCGCCACCACCGAAGCAGTTTCAAACAGAACCTTCTGCAGGCAAAGTGATGTTAACGTTTCGTTGTTTGTTGTAAATAAATCAATAGAGGTAGAATTATATTATTCTTCTAAGTTGTTTAACCGGGAGGTGCGTTTTCTTCTATGTATTTTCTTCCTAGTATTTTTCCTTTTATGATTACTAGGAGCAAATTTTACCTTCCTCCCGGCATTAAATGACCTTCCTGATCTGAATTGTGTTACTACTATTTTTTTGTCATTCTCTTGATCACTTCCTCTTTCGTTATCGTTAAGGTATATTATGCAAATAAATTACGGTATGAAACAGCAAACGCGAGGTTGCCAAATCTTGGGCTTCGTAAAAGACGTGTCGTGTCAGGGGCTTCCTAAGACCCGGAAATTATATACTGCGTGTATATTTTATATACACTCGATAACTGAAGCGCCACGTGCAGGGAATCCTTATGAACTAAATTTGTATGTTTTGAGGCATATCCCACCTTTACCAAGACTTCCATGAAATTTAAATTTTGCATCCCCAGCCTTGGCTAAGCTTATAGCCGAAATTATACGCGATGTTTTTACGAAGCCCAAAGTTGGGCTTCGTAAAGGTGAACCGGGATTGACGTGACTGGTGAAGCATGGTGAAGCAACCGTCTATATATACATAATACGTATATGTAATAAAAATAATTAATATAACATCTAACATTTTATCATCATTTTTGTCAATTGAAGTTGAAACCATGACTTTGTCATAGATATGTCGATTTTGTAAGGAAACTACAACAAAATAGTAACCTGTATAGATTTTAGCCTAACATTGCATAGTATTTGAAAGAGCAAAGCTCGGAAGCCGATTTCTATGGATCTCTATGCACTGCAGCCTTCATAAGCTTATTGTACACCCTACCTATGAATGATGCCTATTTGGGGTAGTTCCAACCCCGGTAGTCGCTAATATTTATTTCTTGTGGCAGGCATCGAATAGATATAATCAAGCCCATACACTATTTTAAAATTCTAATGTTATCATTTATGACAAATTTTTGTTAATAAATCTGTAAACCAGTTTATTTCATACAGTTAATTGTTCCTATTACTGTAATTACAGAAATCTTACCGCTCTACCTTATAAAATAATATTCCTCATTTGATTATTCAGTAACTTCTTAGCCACACGATTTCTATGAAACTCTAATCATGTTAAAGTTAATATCTGATTCTACCGTACGATTATTTAACATTGGCCGAATTTTTAGCAGCGGCATATTTCAACAAAACCTAGTTTTACAATTGTAATTCCGAATACTCCAAGATTTCCCTTTTTTTGGGCATACACCAAGAGAAATTGATAGCATTACTAATAAGGAATGTCATATTGACTTTGCGTTTGACATGTGATGGATATTCTCGGTTAAAAATACATTAGCGGGTGTTTATTGTGGGCACATGCCAATATCAAATGATGGATTCTTAGTTCATCCTTCACACTTTCTGTCAAGATTATCGGTCTTTAATAAACACTATCCCAATTCTTCTGTGGTTGAATTCGTCTGCGTGCAGTTGTTGTGAGAAACCATAAACAGTAAACAGATAGAGCTGGCAACATTTAAGTTTCCAGTTCAAAACCTTAAATATCTGTCTCAATGTATGTTTGAAACCATTAAGGGTTATATAGTTAATATAACGTGCATACTTTAGGGAGAATGAAAACGTACACAGCTTAACCGCTACGTAATTGGAAGATTTATCACCATGCGGAGTTGTCTGCGAAAAAGAGATTTCGTGACATTAAAGCGAGTATGAATTGTATAACCGCAAATTTATATGCAATATCTATATCAGAAATCACAATGTTAGTAATAAATATTCGCCATCATCAATCATCCTCATTCATTTTTCCTTCTACTTTATCTAATTTGCTTTCCTTCAATTTTCGTCATGTCTCATGTGTCATATTCAATCAATCAATTAATTCTGGGATTTAACGAGCAGAAATTGCATTAAAACTTGGTAATCCATCAGAAAATATTTCGTGCTATTAGGATACACCACGAAATGCGGAACAGCGTGCCGCGGGCATAATTACTAGACTGAATATACCCTTCATTTGTGATAATAACCTAATTAAACCTTAAAAATGGTTAATTTTGAGGACAATGAACACACAGCTGCTGTACAGTGTGCTCATAATTTATTAATTTTGATATATTACCTCATTATTACACCGTTTATTTTTATATCTAATATTTGCAATTATATTGCTATTTATAGCCATAGCTGGAGTGCTGCTCGCGCTAAATGTTTTAAAGTTAATGGTCGAACGTTAATCTTGTGATATAGCTATGACGGTCTTAAACTTTTAATGTAGTGCCAATTCATAGAAGCTTAATACTCATCCAGCAGATTTTAAAAATTACAATATAGAAGAAAAAAAAAGCAGCCAATAGGTTGCGCTTCCGGCAACTCATATACACAAGGTGTGTATAAAAAAAGGGTTTGTTAATTTAGTCACGTATAGCACTCGTTAAGAAAATTCAACATGTGGGAAGTATTGCCACATAAAACTCTGAGCTATGGCAAATAAATAAAGCAGACAAAAAAGAAACTTTATCATTAGAAATGGACTATTGGAGAAGATGCTGCGGACTTACAAAAATGGTTAGGGTGGGGAATACTGGCATTAAACGAAGAATGGGAATCGACATGGACATAATCGAAGTGGTCGAAGAACTGCGCCGGTAAGGACACCTTGAAAGAATGACGAAAGAAAAATGGCAGAAACCGCTTGGTAATGGCAACCCACGCAAAGAAGGAAAAGAAGTCGACCCAGGAGGACATGGCGAAACGAGCTTTAGGAGGCCATGCGCAACCGCAATCTTCAGTCGAGGAAGTGGAGAGACAAGAAGCTTTGGAACCTGGGACACAGAAAAACCGCAATATATACACACACATATATATATATATATATATATATACAGTGTGTCGCATTTAAGATGAAGACACCCCCA
>JABXWE010010824.1:0-21751 GCA_014611495.1 Limonius californicus | reverse complement strand
TTCTTTCCTCTACACTTCACATGGATCCGAATTTGTATTCGCCAGGAGCAATTATTTCTTTAATTGTCCAACACCAAGGCGCACCTTTTCGCTATCGCATAAATATTTATCCGACGAAGAGGTCGGTTTACTTCTGCTTTACAGCAAACAAAAACGGTGCGGTAGAACTCAGGGATAGCGAAGCGCCGCAAAGGGAAAAAGAACCGATATGCTACGATCCAACCGCCGGTCACGAGCGTCTGACTGTTACTCTCAAACTAAAAACACATTTCGTAATTACGGCTGCCGATGGATGGAAAATTCGGACAACCGGAGGCCACAAAGTTCTAAACGGCACTGACTTCCACTCACACAAAATACAATGCAATCCTGCACTCCCCTCCACCGATTGCATGACATATGGGCACATTACGTTAGGAATACTAGAAGCTGCGGGAATATTCTAGAAGAATGTCACGTGCAGGTGCACTGTTGCCAAGCAGCAAAACAAGCGAATTCCGAGAAATGCCTTTTTAGCGGCGCCGCCAGCGCGGCAAAAAGCATCGTACAAAGGGGACCTTGAACACAACTGAGACCCCCTTGTTCATAAATCACTCCAAGACGAAAAATACGAGCATGCCTAACAATGCTTAATTCTTTAAAGACGCAATGTAACCAATTCTTACGAAGCGACAAAAGAAATAATAAATTTATTCATATACAGTAGGGAATTCGAAAATAACATAACAAAGATTTCATACGACGAGATAATTGGTGATTTTGCGAATATAAAATCGCGCAAAAAGAAATTGTAAAACTTTCATAACTTAATTGAATTTCAGCCGGATTGTTACCAGAACCAGATAATTGAATGTATTGTTTTTAAACTGTAAGTAAGCGCAATAAAAATTAATTAATTACGTTTACCGAATATACATTATTGTGTAAGTAGTATTAAGGCATACCTTACCCCGCCTTATTAGTAGTACATGATTCAGCTTTTATTGGCTCAGAAATATACCCAAAAACAAAAACTATTTCTTGTGTAATCTTAACTAAATCGTTGGATTGTAAAAATAATGTAGGAACTGACACTTGTAGAGGTCGGTAGGGGCGGCAAAATTTGAATAGCCTACTGGCGGCAAATGTGTAAATCCGCCACTGCTGCCTAAGTATGAAGATGGCATCCTGCACTCCTCTGTTTGGTCTGAATCCGTACTGGTTGTCCTCTAACGTGGGTATCTTTTATTTGCCTCCTTATTCTCTTTTCTAGTATTCTTGCGAATGTTTTTGCGATCGTGCTGAGCAGTGTAATTCCTCTGTAATTCTGGCATTCTTTTATGTCTCCTTTTTTAAAAATCGGTGTGATTATTCTTTTCTGCTAGTCCTCCGGTGCCTGTCCTGTGTTCATTACTTTGTTGAAGAGGTCTCTGATGTATTCCCTGGTTTCTTCTGATGTTGCTTTTAACATTTCAACCGTAATTTGGTCATGTCCAGGTGCTTTTCCTGTTTTAGATTTCGTGGTCGCTTCTTCCACTTCTTATATAGTGATATCACCATCTTTGTTCTGTTCTTGCTTTTTCTTTTTGTCTGTTGTATTCTTTACTTCTTTTTCTTTTTCTAAGTCTTTTCCTTCTAGTAGCCCTTTGGAATATTGTCTCCACCTTTCCATTATCTCTTTTTCTTTTGTTAGGTTCTCTCCTTTTTCATCCTTGTTGTTTATAGTTGGTGTTTTTCCTTTTCTCATTGTGCCGTAGAATAACTTTTGATTTTCTTTGTATGCCTTTTTCATTTTTTCCCCGAAATCCCTCCAGGGTTTTTATGTTTCCTCTTTTATAATTTTCCCCACCTGTCTTCTTTCTTTTTGGTATTCTTCATAATCTTTTTGTTTTCCTGAACTTAAGTACTTTTTCCATTTTTCTTTTTTAATTACTTTCCCATACCTTATAGGTATAGGGTAAGTATTGAAATCATGAAAATTTTCGAAATCGAGATTTTAACGGATATATCCGTTTTGGGTCTCTAGGAACCCAAAAAAGTGGTTTTTAAAAAATGTCTGTCTGTGGGTGGGTATGTACGTACGTATGTACGTATGTGACGCTCCTACAGCCGAAAGTATTGTTCCGATTTTGATGCGCTTTGGAATGCGGGGGTGTATCGAAAATTCATCGAAAAAATAAGCTTTTCAAAAAAATCCGAAACCGGAAGCGGAAGTTACGCATGTTTTTTTGGTATCACTTTTTTTGTGATTACAATTTTGAAACTTTTATCGCGGATAACGATAGAGGGTCATAAGACAAATCTGTTAGTTTTTTTGCCGAACTCGCTAGCTTTAAAATGAAGAGCGCTATGATTTTTTGAAAATTTTGAGTTTAACGCCCAATTACTCGAAAACGGATGAATCGATTCAAATGATTTTTATTTTCTGAATAGTATATGAAGGGTAAAATGAGGTGATATAAAAAGTTTTTTGAAAAATTATAAGGGGCCTAAATTACGAATTTTCAAAATTTTGGAAATTTTCAAAAAATTATTTCTCAAAAACTGCTCCAAGGAATTTTTTTAAATTTCATATGTCGATAGACCTCGCAAGGGGCTATCGATATTTTTTTGAAGAACTCCGTAATTTTCCTGTGGCGCCCTCTACGAAGCTTGGAAGTTTGAAACTTCAAACTCCTTTAATTAATAAACGAAAAAAAATAGGAAGCTGGGGTTTTCACTGAATCGCTCAGTACGTAATGGAGCATATGAATATGCAAAGAAATATTACACTCGTGGATATATGTAAGCGCAC
Source organism: Limonius californicus (assembly GCA_014611495.1). NCBI lineage: Eukaryota > Metazoa > Arthropoda > Insecta > Coleoptera > Elateridae > Limonius > Limonius californicus. The sequence continues at coordinate 18,978 of JABXWE010010824.1, read as the reverse complement.
CGGCCCCCTCCCCCCTCTTTTTTAGAACAATATTTTTTTTTATTCTAACGGTTGTTATTTGTTTGCGTCAAAGAATCTTTTTCCGCGAAAAATCGATTTTTTATGCCCTACAAAATATAATTTCCAAGGACTTAGAAAATTTTACCTCGGTAGCAACAGCAATCGGTACTAGTTAGACCGCGCGACGTATATAGTAGAGAATGAAGTATGCCTGGTTGCATATTAAAAGGAAATTAAGGGTAAGTCTGTTCGTTACGAGGCAAGGTTTTAGGATAGCACTTGAACAACCGTTTTGAGGAAAATAACTCTACTGTTGAATAAAGATGATATGAACAGTTTCCAGTATGGGAAAGTCCAGGGAGGCAGTCGCGTCCACTTATTTTAATAGAAATAGTTATCATTTCATACGCAATATTAAACATTATTTTAGCAAATTTTCAAACACGTAGCTTTACTTTTAATGGGTGGTGCATTTCATATGAAACTGAGCATATTACATGGTTAGGGTCATTCTATATCAAATCAACTTATGTGTGAATCATCACATCACCGATTTTAAAGAAATTAACGGGTAAGCGTTAGTATCTGGAGGTATGTAAAAATACACATATTGTGGGACTTCAAATATTAAGGGTTTTGAAGTTATAGGCTGTCAAATTTCGAGCATTTTTCCCCCATAAACGTGTAGTGTTTACTTTAAATAAATGTACATATTTAACGATAATTGTTTAAATGATGATATATACATTATTTTAAAGTATATGAAATGTGCTTTCATTTGATATATAACTTGCCCCAGTTTGTTTGTTATATTCATACAAAGATACGCCTGCTTGGTCAGAAACGTTTTTTTAATTTGTCGAAAATCGGTGTAATTAATTTTTATAAAAAAATTTGTATGACCCGTTAGTATTACAAGGCAAAAATTTTAATAATATTGACCTAAATACTCACTCATGAAAACCATACCGCATCCTGGCGAAAACTAAACTAAAATTTTTTTGTATAACTTTTATTTTTCTCTGTCTTCCACTAAAGCTATTTGCTTATACCTCATAATATCTAGTTAATGAATTACTTTTAGGTATGCTACGCTAATGTTGCATTAGTTGTAAACAACCAACAAGAAAAATGACGACTGCTATAAAATGTTTATAAATTAAAGCGGCGAACCATAACGCATTGGTTCTTCAACCTAGTAGAAATGATGTACAAGCAAATAGCATCACAATAACCACAATCAGATAAATCCAGTACAAGAAAATGTATTAAAAAGTTTTAAAATGCATTTTCTGTCTAAGAAGGCAATTTTCTTCCTGTATTCATTATTACTTAAATTGCATACCTCTGCTACAATCACAACCACATAGCATAAAGACAATGTTTTATGCAACTGTAAATGTTCAAACAAACTAATATTTTTGTATTAACTTCATCAGAATTTATTTGCAAACATGAATATACATCGCGTGTAGAATTAGAAAAGCTCCTATATGACATCCAATGTAAAGGTTTACATATGCTGACCTGTGTATTTATCACATGGCTATTAAGTAAATAGGCTTGATAGGAGGACCAATCCATTGCTGGTACTCTTTCACTTAGGGTACTGTTAACAGATCTCGAGGCCATTTTCTATTGGGAAACTTTTAATTCCTAATATCAAATTAAAAACCATCGGAATTCTTTTATAGAACATTTCTGATTAGAAACTGAAATTATTGAAAGTGACATGTTTATTATTCACAATATCAAATAAATTGTTACAATTGATAAACAACAGTCAATTAAAAATTAAATTTGCAATTTTAATAATAAACGAGTCATGTTCTCTTTCTTCAACTTAAAGGAGATCTGTATTACTTGAAATAATTTAAAAATTTAATTTTAATTTGAAATTATTAATATTATTAGAGGAGTAAAATGGTAATTTATTATGATGTGGACTAATAAAAGGCTTTCCAACTTACATTACGCTGCAATAATAAACATAGAATTTCTGAATGCTGCACCAGATGCATGCGAGTAATTGACCAAAATGTATATATAAACTAATTTGAATAAAATAAAAAATTAAAAAGAAAATAAAATTAACAACATAGGTTTCAGATAGAATGCTGCAAATGAAAGCAGTTTCACTTCAAAAAAACATGGAAATCGCAGAAAATATTCATTAATCACACACGGACATTTATGACGCCTACGATAGTTCTTTGTTTTAAAAACTGCATTGCTCATTACGTGCTGGTTGTCAGCGTCCTTAAGGGGCCATTAAACCCCTTTTTTTGGCCATCGGACACAAAGCAGACATTAATCGTCCTGACAATAGATATGAATAAGTTATCCCAGCGTATCTTGCACATTACTAGGTATTATCGCGACCGGACCGTCCAGTGCTCTCATAAAGATTGCAAGATTATTATAATTACCGTTTAAAAACAGCAAATTTCTCGATGCAAGCGATAAGAATTCCGCGAAGGAGAATGCTTGAATCGGTCTTGAGATCGTACCAAGAGTTACGATGTAAATGATTGCGTTGCACGCTTTAGGTATTGATATTATCGATTGTTGCTGTTGTCTTCGACAAATCCTTTTTAAGGAATCTCTTCTATATAAGTGATGCAAGTTATAGGCAAAGGGTAATTCGCTGTTTAATTGTGGTATTATAATATATTATATAACATCTTCTTCTTCTTCTCCGTACATCCTTTTGCCCTTTACGGCGTCGGATCAGAGGTATTATATAATAGAAAAACTTAAATATGTTTCAAACATTAGTCTGTGTACAACAACAAATTCGTATCATTTAGCGTAGTTAAAATTGTCCAAGTCGGCTGCTCTATTTCTGCTATTGTATTCTATTATTAAACACAAAGAAAAACTTTATTGGTGAGTATTTACAATATATTTTCAATAGTTTTTAATATTAGTTTAATACTTGTAGCAATAACATAAACTAATAAATATACACGATAGGCCAGCTAAGTTGCCCCCCCCCCCTTAAATGTGGATTGAATCGTAATTTCTTTCTGTCAAGTTACTGTCTTACTGTAGTTATTAACAGTTTTACTGTAATGTTAATTATGTGTATCATTATTTAACAAGAATAGCACAAATTGGTCCAACCGCACTACGGAAGTGAATAACAGTAAAAAATAAAATAAATAGAAAAGTTTTATTCAATTAAGTAAATGTTCAAGCTTACTTCCATCCACTTTCTAAACCGTTTGCAAACAACCATTGGATTCGAACAAAACGTATCAAGTGTGATGCACATCCGATTATTCTATTTTAAGGGAGATGCTTATAGGGTCAATTTTTACCACCAAATCAGTTACCGGACCGACATATCATAATTTTCTGCTAAATACTTTATCTTTAGAAGATGTATCATTAGAGCAAAGATTGAGAACGTGGTTTTATGCACGATAATGCACCCCACTACCACATTTTTCATTAATAATCCGAGAACATCTAAATGAAAGGAAACCAGGAAAATGAAATACGTCGTCGAGGTCCCATTGCAGGACCACTAAGTTGCATGAAGTTACATAAAAGTTCTGTTAATACATATCTATAAACAATTTACGAGAATTGTGGGCACAAATAGAGCAAGCGTCTTACAATCAGGACTTGTCTAGATATTTTGATGGAAAACGAATTTCTCTCGAATGTAGGTGCCGCGTCTGCATCGATAATGAAGGAGATTTTTTACATATAATCTATTTTAAATAAAAAATTCTTTAAAAGTAAGGCTATTTATAAGCGCGAATGCAAGGTTCCAAATTTCTCAAAAATGTTCAAAATCTACTTGGAAAATACCTTAGACGTGGAATTTCTAACAGTAACACGGCAGAATTTTGTTGATTACGCCCATTTCGCCTGTAGCGGTTTGTTAAATACAATTTAAGGGTATACAAAGAGAATACAGCACTTAACATGCAGGGTGTCAATTTGAAAACGTACAATGTGTTATATCTCTGGAAGTAAAACAGATATTGAATGTTTCTAGTAAATGTTTCTATAACATGGAATGGTAATCATAATGACTCATAAGCTAACCTTCCCTATCCAACCACATATGTTCTACATTTCTCAACAAAAAAATCTCAAATGGTAACACCCAATTTGTGATACGTCATTGAAAAGCTCTTACAAAATGATATTCAATAGTAACAAAAACATGTTTCCGTCGACAAATATTACTTTTTCTTAAGTTAGAAGAATTAACATACTGTTTCTAATTTCTTAAAAATATTAAAATATCTATCTATTTACTTGGGAAATAGTTAGATGTGGAGTTTTCTATAACAGCATTATGTTGATTTTGCCCATTTTGTGTACAGCGGTTTGTTGAAGCGTTACGCTTCTTCAAAGGAGCTTTAAGGGAATACAAAGAGAATACAGTTAAGCACCTCTTAGAATATTTACTTGAAATTTTATTAACATCTTAACTAATAAAGCCCAGCTTGAAGTGTAATTCCCATCTAGATGATCCAGTCATTCCTTCTCCATTTTAGCGGTGTTTTTTTAACTCGATACGAAATTCTACTTAGCTTCCCACAAATTACATTAAAAAAACTTCTCATACATTTACGTCATGGTTAATGTTAAAGTATCATATTTTTATCAGTGAAAACAAATCTTAGAAAAATATTACCTATAGACACTTGAAAACTTTTGATGACACGCCGACAAATATGGTATACTTCTTACACAGCTACATACACCGAACTGCCTAAATGCAAAACTACTTGCTACTCCTTACTTACTACGAAGGACCTTACTTATCTAGAGGTTTTCTATTTAGCTTAAATCTTTCCCACTTGTACTTTCCAAGTCAACAAGTATCTCTTTACAGTATAACTAACGAGACCAAATTCGGTAAAAACCAAATTCGGGGAGTCAATATTCTCAGTAAAATACATATTAGGACACAATTCAACAATGTTATTGGATGTATAAAGCTTCGGAAGAAGTTTATTCACCTTCCCATTTCCAAAGGGACAAACCGAAAATATCTTTACAAGCATGAATCATAAATTCGGCAATGTCGTATTATTTTTAACCGGGGTCACTTCTTATGAATTATTAAATTTGCCGGTCCTTCCTACATTAGAAATCGCTAAAAATAACAGTAGAGTAACATGTAAATTTACATCGTTAAAAAGATGCACATTTGAGCTGATTTATTAACAATTGGGCAGTAAATTTTAGGAACAATGAACAATTAGAGTTCGAAGTGCCAGTTACGCTTTTGAAAAAACAATTAGAGGCGAACGGTACTAGCTGTCTCCTACAGCTATAGAACTTTCTCATTGTTCTGTTCATTAATAACCACTTTTGGGCTCTTAAGTTACTAATTTTTACCATTTACGACAGCAGTAGAATATTAAAAATTGGGAATACTGTGCGATCAATTAGAGTACGCCATGATGAAGTTCTTAAAGTTATTATTACTGTTTGTTAACCTGCTACTATTTGAAGCTTTACTGTTGAGTTTCAATTACAAGGACTTTGATTTCTAGAAATTCTGTCGTTAATATTCTTCTTGATTGCCTTTATATAATTTGATTTCCGTTTTAATTCTCTTGCAAGGAACACCCCATATCAAGTCAGCCAATGTTTGAAACCTTCTCATCGGTGTTTTTATGAAATTCATGATTAAGTAATACAACATAGATAGATATGTATGTAAAAATACAAATTCAGAGGGTTTAAATATTAAGAACTTTGAAGTAATATATTGTCAAATTACCAGCATATTTTGCTCTCAAGCGTGCTTTCCTTCAGTATACAACTTGCACAAGTTTTTTTATCATAGTGATTCCAATTTCTTGAAAATCGATATAATACAAGTGATAAAATAATGTAACCTTTCATAATTGAACAAAGTTTTATTGTGGGTACCAATGGAAACGCTAACAAAATTACTTTCACTTAGGCAATTCAACTCGGTAATTTTGTTTAAAAATTAAAGAAGTTATGGCTTGTTTCAAACACACAGAACTTATACTTAATACTAAAATCAATCTATCATTAAATGTTTTAACATTATATTGGGGATTGTCATGAAACATATGTGTTTTAAATTAGCCGCGCCTAACTAGAATATTGTAATTTATAAACTAAATTAAATATATTAGCAGTACAAATCCTACTATTTTCCTTTCAAGGCTTTTTATAACAAAGTTTTAGGTTTAGCTTAAAAACAAGAGAGCCCTGATAACTATCGTGCCTCAAGTCCAAATACTCACCTTAAAAAAATGTCTTTACACTTAAAAAATTCTTAATAAACAAAACTAACTTAATTTCATGGTTTCTTAGAAGAGGTGTAAGGGATGGATATAAGCAGAACTTAGCCTATGCCACCTTAATGTCAACCTCACCTGAACGTCGGTGCGCCCTACTTTTACTAACGAGGCTCTGGCGACCGAATACTGGCGGTGTAACCGTAGAGAAAGAAGTCATGTGGAGGAAATTCCAAGACAATACAAAAATAACAAGAAATAAACACCATTCGGAAGGCAGGGGGAAACCACCGCATAGAAACGATTCCCAAGAATGCAACGCAATAAGGATGATGGACTCTTCACAAGTGAAAAATTCCGGAGGTAAAACTGTCCCCCAATCGGCCAATATAGCTAGCGACCACAATTTAGTAATGATGAAATGCAGGCTTCAGCTAAAACAACTGGCAGTTGTAAATAGAAAATCCTGGCAACTAGCACAACTGTATGAAAATACACCACAATTAGAGTTTCAAGATAAAATTAAAGCGGAACTAAATAAAGTAGAAATGCAGGGCGACATACCCCAAGAATGAAACAACATGAAAAACATTATAACTGTAGCAGCAGATGAATTTCTAAAACAAACCTTAAAGAAAACACGAAAATCATTGATAAATGATAACCACCGACATAATACGACTAATAGAAGAAAGAAGATAGCTAAAAAATACAAGAGGAGAGGATGAACAACAAAGATACAGAAGTATGGAAACAGAACAATAAAGGCGGAACCAAAAAGAGCAAAGGATTCATATATAGAGAGCATATGCAAGGAAGTGGAAGATGAGATAAACGCCGGTAAGCTAGAGTCTGCATATGCAAAACAATAAGTAACTTTTTCAAAGAACGAAAAACTAAAAGTATCACACTACAAAATGAAGATGGACAACTCATATTAGAACCCGTAGAAATTGCCGAAAGATGGAAAAGATACCTAGAGAATTTCTTTGAAGATGAAAACAATCAAGAAGAAGCACCCGGGATAGAAACTGATGAAGAAGATACAGAAAATGAAAGAATGTTTATAATGAGATCAAAATTTGATGATGCTTGCCAAAGGCTGAAGAAAAGTAAAGCCTCGGGTATTGACGATATTCCCGGAGAAATAATAAAGAAGTTAGGACGAAATGCACTACAGAAAATGTACAACCTCATAAATAAAATGTACCAAACCGGCAAAGCTCCAGAAGACTACACGAAAAACCTAATTGCTCAAATACCCAAAAAAGGAAATACAGATAAATGCGATAATCATCGCATGATAAGCTTAATTTTGTCATAGTGCAAAAATTCTCACTAAAATAATACATAAAAGAATAGAGGACTTACGGAGGACCAATTCGGATTTAGAAGGAATAGCGGAACAAGAGAAGCAATACTGGCACTAAGATTTATAGCATTATATTTGAAAGAGCGAGATCTAGGACGCGGTTTTCCAAGCATCTCTATGCACTTAGGCCACATTTGGCCCATTGTACACCCTACCTAAGAATTTTGCCTATCTGGGATAATTTCAACTCCAGTAGTGATTTTCAACGTGTCACACATCGTAGTGGCACGGGACCTACGGCTTTACTTCTTATCCGACAGAAGGCGCACTTTCCGCTAGAAAAATCTCGCCGACCTCAGCCAGGTTCGACCTCGCGTCCCTTGGATCTAAAGGCAAATGCGCTAGCCACTAGACCACCTAGGCCAGGTAATATTGATAGTAGAGAAATATATTAGAAAAAACATAAATATAAGCATACCTAGCATACATTGATATTGAAAAAGCATTTGACAATGTCAGATGGAACAAAATGTTTGAAATGATGGAAAACATAGAATTAACATACAAGGGCCGAATAAAAATAATATATAACTTGTACAGGCAACAAAAAGCTGTAGTAACAGTAAAAGGGGCACAGGATAAAGCTAAAACAAAAAAGGGTGTACGGCAGGGGTGCACCCTGTCACCTCTACTATTCAATATATACGTATACAAAAGGTTTTAGATGAAGTGAGAGATAGAATGCAGACAGGAGTAACCGTACAAGGGAGGAAAATAGATGATTAGATATGCTGATGATCTAGCGTTAATGAGTGAAAATGGAGAAGAACTGCAAATCATATTAAATGTCATGGACAACATACTGAACGACTACGGTATGAAGATTAATAGTAAGAAAACAAAAAGTATGATGTGCGGAAAAGACAATAATGTTAACGTAAGAATACAAATACAACGAAAATACGTACAACAGGTGAATCAGTTCTGTTATCTGGGCAGTAAAATTATACACGATGGACGATGCAAACAGGAAATAGTAAGCAGAATACAACAGGCAAAGCAGGTATTCTACAAAAAGAAAAGTATACTAATGCCTAGAGTACCTCGATGACAATAAAAAAGACTTTTAAAAACATATATCTGGAATATTGCAATTATATGGAAGTGAAACCTGGACGATGGGAAAACAAGAGAGAAAACGACTTCAAGCCTTTGAAATCTGGTGCCTTAGGAGAATGCTGAAAGTGGCATGGGTGCATCATGTAACGAATGAAGAAGTACTAATAAGGGCAGAAAAGACAGCCACCCCCTGGAAAGCAATTACACAAAGAAGAGATCAACTGACGGGACACATCTTAAGACATGAAGGCATACTGCTCACTATTATAGAAGGTAGAGTGGATGCGGCCAATTCAAGAGGAAGACCAAGTGTAAGTTACATAAAACAAATAATGGAAGACGTCGGAGCCAGAAATTACAATGAAATAAAAAGATTGGCTCAAGGCAGAAGAGCATCGAGCGTTGTATCAAACCAATCTAATGATTGAATACCCAGAGAGAGAAAGAAGCTCGCAAAGTTTATATAAAATTTTTTTCTTAAATTTACATGTTTTTATTGATAAGCGGCAAAAACGTGCATAGGCTACGCATTTTTTTTTCTTAAATACTGTAGTCCTTAAGCGGAGGCTAGGAAGCAATATTTATTTATTTAAATTTAATATTTTTTATATATTTCGGAAAATATGTAATCTAGGGAGGTAAAATTTTAGATGGATTGGATGGACATGTAAAAAAATTTATGAAAATCTGAGATGGTAGGTGTTATTAAACTATTTGGTGGGGTGATCAGATATAGTTTAAGTAGTAAGTTCTATTTACTTAACTATTAATTAAATTGACGTGCAATATTTGCAACACATGCAACACTTTCTAGGTCGCTGTGTTTGACACAAAGTTGTCGATAATAAAGGGAGCGCCGTATCGGTCATGACTAGTGCCAACTTCAAAGTGACAAACACCAGCTGTTCTAAATTATCTTTTTTTTTCGAATACACGCTATAATTATAGGATGAATTTCTACAACTAGTCGCATTTGTACACGTCATTAAAACTATTCTTAATGCCTTCTTCATGTTCTGAAAAAGTTTTCATATTTTTGGAAAGTAGAGATTCGCGGCCCGTTATTAACAGGTAGTAAGTAATTTTTAGAAATTCTCCATGCGGTGCTTTAATATGCTGGCCCCAAAGCTTAATTTAATCATTAAATAAACCCTTCTGGGTCCATAAACGCGGTCCAGCTGCGGTATGGTAACAGGGCCTTTGTAATTGTCGCGTTTCATGTCTGAGAATCGCATTGCATTAACCTTTTTGTGTGGGTGGTCTTTGTTTCGAGATGTCCACTGCCGCTACAAAGCGTGACGAAATCTTATGTCTGAACATAATTTGCAAACCATGCGGCTCAAATCCAGAGCTCTACAACTACAACAACATTCTTTAAATGTCCAAGACCGAGACGGTATTGTTACACTTTTTCCAGTTCTGCTTTATTAAAAATAAAACACGGTGCAATGTTGTACCACTTCAACAGTGTTGCTTTTTGCGTTTCTGGCATTTATGAACGGTTCTTAAATGGTTTATATTACACAGTTTTTACTCCTTCGACATGCACTAAAAGCTTACAATGAAACTGTGTCGCACTCATTATAGGTCGGGTTTATGATTAAGTTAAGGTTTCTTTTAGCACAATTGAATACGCAATTAAATTTTAGTACGAATTGTTGTATACAAGAAATATTTATTTTTGCAAGTCCACGTAATAATGTATTTTCCGTGGGTTATCGATAACCTTATTTTTGTATCACTATCACAAATTCAAAAATATTAGAATTAAATTTCAATTAAAGTGGGCACTATTCAATTATGAAAAGCCTTGAAAACTACTGATTTGCATGAGATTAAAAGTTTAATTTTCAAACACTTACTGCATCCTGTTGTACCATTGAAATGATAAAATTTCAATCGGACTTGAGAATGCAGCAGTTTAATTTTTTCATTACCTTCCACATAATTCTATGGATTATTCAACTCTAGAAAGCATTTTCTCAGACTTCATGTCGATAAAAAACCAAAACGAGTTTCCCTTCTGATTGCATCGTAAATAAAAAAAGAATTCACACAATAAAACGGCACAGGTTGTGGATACGGTAACTTGCTGGAATTTATGGACCGAATTTCATGTTCACTTCCACTCGTTTTTATTCGGATTTGTTGTTGCGAATGCGAACCGTGTTGGCTATCGTATAAATTATTCTCCTTAAATGTTCACTATTTCAAATGAAATATTACTGTATAAACGCTTTCCACAGAATGTCATCACATTCGCCTTTATAGGGATAAAATATGGAAGCCGATACAAGTACCTTTTCGACATTACAAAGTATTCATATGTATATATTCGGAATTTTATGGTAAATGTGGGTAACATATGGTTTACGGCCACTTCCAATAAACCAGAGATGACTTTAAGTTTTTCTTATTTACGAGAAATGCATCTACACTGTTTAACTCTTCGTATTTTGAATCAATTTTGTATCAAGCGAGTTTCTCATCAACCATTCAATTCTCTCATTCTATCGTAACACATGCTGCTGATTAGAAGTTTATTTAGTAAGTTAAAATTCTTAGAAAAAATCTTACCACAGCGGCCACAGTTATGAAAAGACAGGTACGGTATCTAGAATAACACTCACCTGAAATAAAATACAAGATATAAGTAAACATTATATTGAAATATAAATAAATATCAATTATCACTGCAAGATACAGTAAAATTTAAATCAATCGTAATTTGACAAACTGTATGTGATAACATACACTTTCTTTAATACGCTTTATTAAAATATATCTGCTTTTCAATTTGCATAACGATTGTTTGAAAACCGTTGAGTTTGGAGAGACTTCCTATTCTGTTTCCACCCATAATATTACAACCAAAAGTAATTCTTAAAAACATTTTTGTACTTAAAATTAAAAGCTTACGGATAGGTATGTCAGCAATATTGAACTTCTTTGGGGTACAAATATCTTTATTTTATATGTATGCGAGGTTTTCCATGTTTCTTGCTGTTATAATTTCACAATTAATTTGTATTTACTAAATCTATCAGTTATAAAACTTCAGAAACATAATTAAAATACAATGTAATAAAAAAGCAACAAACGCAAACAGTATTTTGCCATTATACCCACATAACCAAACTTAATCCTAACTGTCCACAAAGTGATTATTTCTTAACTTGGAAAGATGGCCTACCATGGGTAACTTAAAGGCGTCTTTTGTGCATCCGTAATGGTTACCAAAACTACAGTATCTGTTACATATAATTTAAAATTGAGAAATAGTTATCCTAATAGTCAACTTTATTGCACCCAAAAATGTTGACTTTTGACTAACTTTCCAGTGCACCTTATAGCTGCTTATCTTTAAACTGACCTATAGTGATTAGTTTGCAGTCTCAAGCTCAATGACAGGCTTTAACAGTCAACAAAAAGATACTTGCAAATCCCTGCTAAAAGACAACCATTATAGTTGATAATGATTCCGCTTACTGCTGTGAATAACTGAGTGTATTGCAAATGAGTTTAAAAATACTCAAGCCATTTTAGCTACTGACCGAATATCTTATTGTCCTGTAATTAGTACGAAAACTATTTAGAACCTGAACATAAATGTAATGTTATTATTGCTTATATGAGTAACAAATATAGTAACAAAAACAAAAATATTGATTGTTAACCCATTATACAATAAATCATATTACGTGGCTATGTTTATTTAAGTTGTCGTCCAAGATAATATTTGCTATTCTTTTGTCATCTTTCTTGTTTAATTTTTGGATAACCCTACGAGTTTACATTTCACGCTAGCGTACTAGTAAAAAGACAACCTTCCTATAGCTACCATAATGCTAACTGTTGAGATAATCTCTTCTTAAGTAAAAAGCGACCGTTCTTGGGGCATTTGTTCAAATAAATCCACACCCCAAAAGAAAGAAATGAAATTTGGAACCTTCTACAATGCTTATAGATTACTCCTAGGTACTTATGTTGCCCGGCGTTCGAGTAGAGCCGAATTTACTTTAAGCATTATGAAAGGGATAAGTAAAATAAGGAATTCGCTATTTCGTTACGGTTAATTAGTATTATGGGTGTAACAACAACATTTAACAATCGAATAGCTGTTAATTTAGGTAATTTATAAATAATATTACAATCTGGATGTGGAACGGTCCACAACGTAAATTATTAAGGGGTGGACGGTTGTGTAACACAAGACATGCGCTGAATCTCCCGGAGTTTCTTTCTTAAGCTAGTATCATTTGCTTAGCATGGCGGATGATCATCCGCATAAAAAAGGAGCATCCATTTTAAGTTACAGTCCCAAGTTTAGTGTATGGATGCTTTCCAATAATTATTTAGCTAACTGTTTCTTTTATACCATTAATTTTAATTGAATATTTTAATGCGACAAGAATGGCCAACTCATTCTTTTGTATTTTTTAAGTAAAGCAGTCGTTGGTAGTACCAACGCTGGAAATGGAACTAAAAGGATCTGGTCTATGCTTGTAACAGATACCGTCATTATTAGTTTAGGCTGGATCGGTGCTGCAGAGCTTGAATATAAAACAAATTACTATTGGTGTGGTATTCTTTCGTTTATATGACTTCTTTTATAATTTCAATTACATTTACTTGCTACAAATATAAGCGTAAATTAGTTTAATACTAGAAGATGTAAGAATGGACTAGATATATAAAAAAATATATATATACGTTCTTGGGGTAATAAAACTTAACCACACGGCATAACTTTTGGGTATGTCGAGAAGGTGTCCAAAAGATCACTTTCAAGGTTAGATTTTGGACTTCCTTCATGATTAGATATCCTTTTAACGAGTATCATGAAGCGTTAGGGTTGCTCTATGGGTAACTAATTTGTGACATAGTTAACCTGCTGGATAACTTTTGGTTGACTAATGGTGACATTGTATTTTTAAGAGAGTATCTTTTAGTTATCTTTTGGGTAACTTTGATTATGTGGGTAGTGATCCAATAGCAACAAAATATGAATTACGGAGACATTAAAACACACTGTAACTTTTAATTTGTAGGGTTAACGTAAAATAAATATTACTATTATTATTAATAATACTATACAATAGGATATCGACATAATTAGAAAACCTGTCACTTAGCTACTAATCAATATAGTGTTGTAAGGTAAAACAAGTTACTACTATAAAAAAAATATACGTACATTTATAAATTAGTTTTTCAATTATTTAAAACGTACACAACTTACATTTCAATATAGTTAATTTTTATTTATAAAAGTGATATTAAAGAAAAAGCATCGTAGTGTGTTTATGACAAGAATTACACCACAATAGATATACCGTAAATACTTATTTTACGTGTTGACATATTTACTATTTTTTTATAGCATATTAAGGTATATAGCGTGGCGCGTAGTGTACGGATTCATCTAGTGCTGCCATCACCAAATGTAGCACTAAATTATTAACATAATGATCGTATGCTTTAAAGCATGGTTACGAACCCTAGCAAATACGGTTATACTTAAAATCTCTTACTTTTACTGTAAGTTTTCATTTTGAAAAACAACGCTTCTCAAATGTCATTCGTAGATTACGAGGCGGATCACTCTGTACGTACAGATGTAAAGCGTAATTTAGTAAAACTCGTGGAAGGAATCTGAGCCCAGCAAGGTGTCTTGTACTGGAATTCTCGACATATTAACTGTGAAAGCTCATTGTACGGCCAGAATTCTATCTTACAATATAAGATATGTTTCAAAAAATTTGCAATTTACTCAACTCGTCACAACTATAACCTGTGGTGCAGCTTCGCTGTCTTCTATCTGCTGTTATTTTCTAATCAAGTTCTAAATGTAAACATACTCGTACACTTTATATCAACAACAAACTTGCAAAATGGACCATTTTTGCTTCTCCTGCAAACAATTACTCTAGTGCACAATAAATCTAAAATTAGTGAATATTTAAACTGTGTTATTTTGACAAATTTAATACTAAATATTAACTATTTCTTACAACCATTATTACGATTTTTTCATATGTGCTGTATTATAAAATTCGATTTAGTAACTTGTTAAGAGTTTACAAAAAACTTATCCATTTGAATAAAAACTGCGCGACAAAGAGACAAAAGCAACAGCTTCGCATAAAAAACTTTCATTCGGCTCAAGTTGAACATAATCTACCGGCATAAGGGAGTCAGAGACAGAAGAGAGTGGGAGAGGAAGAGGGGACAAGAAAGAGAGAAAAGGGTAGAGGTGCAAAGTCAGATTTTGTAGGTTATTTTTAGTGAAAGTTTAAATTTATTTTAAAATTGGTGTCCGCTTGCAGCGACCACGTAATTAACGGTGTTCACCGATGTGTATTAAAGAAATGTTTGTTAGTAAAAATGTCTTATTGATTCACATTTCGATAGAGACGGAAAGCTGGCATGAACATACAACCAAATACAAGAAAACTCACTAAGCATGTAGGGATCATTCAATTATAGAGTACGGTTGTCGGTTGCATAAAAGGTCAATCTCGCATTATTTTCAGAAATGTAAAATATGGATTATATGTTTGAGAATCTGCATGGAAATGAATAATTAAATACTTTTTAAAAATCGTAATCATCGTTTCATGTAAGTAATCAAACACTTTCTGTATCTACTACAATTTTTGACAATTACATGAATAGAACAATTGGTGTAATTATAATAAACAATAATGCAGTACGTACATCTACATAAATTTATCGGTTGTCAAATCATTTTGAATTTTTTTTCAACTTAGTATTGCAACCGTTTTGTACCTGTCAACTGGTTTTGCTTCGCGTTCTCAGAGAATTTATATCTTTCACCTTTTAATCCGTATCGTTCAAACGGTATACGCTATGTATCGTCAACGTGCAGAGGTCGCAATCGAAGAAAAAGGTGAAAGAAAAGGCATTAATAGATTTAATGTGTTCAATCTCACGGCACATTAAAGCCGATGAATACGGAAATTAAATGAATGCGACAGTGCAACTGGGAATGATTTATATGGTCGAATTTCAATCGGACATTATTAAGATTGATGTGCATTTTCCAAATTGAGCAGGTCGGTCAAACACAGGTTCCACAGTCCCGATCGCATAAATAATCGACGCGCACTCCTCTGGAGCCGAATGATCGAACATCGCACGTTTCGATGACCTTGCGACCGGCAAAAAGTAGTATACAAACATAACAGAAATCGAATTCTGCTCTCGAGTGTGCCTGCTCCGAAAAGAATAAAGGATACTTCGTATTTGGCCAACTGTAAAATCATTTATTTCGAGTAGCAGAAGATTGGTCGAAATCCTGTTTGATTCGCTAGCAAACCAAACTGAGAACCTTATAAAAATAAAATCCTGATGTATAATGCGTTATCAATCAACAAAAGTATTTTCTCCTGGAAATTGTGTGTTGCTGTTACAGTTAGAAAACTGTTAGGTAATATCGATGTACTCTTACTACCAATATTTGGTAATTAGATAATCTGATTAGTGATTTTCTAAACAAAGCCTACTTCTAGATTTTCATTAACAAAACTATTAGTCTGTATTTACTCACAACGAGAATTAATATGCGTAGTCATTATTCATAAAGGATGTAAAAACGGCTAACGAGCACAACAGTGTGCACCCTTCAACCTTCAAGTACTTTATCTAATGCAATTACGAGATGCATAGACATACAGAGACCTACAGCTTAATTTGGCCCATAGTTTAAAAAGTAAGTCAAAAATAATTAGTCAACGACAACCACATTAAGTGTAATTTTTATTGTATAAGTCCCATATGCCATATTTAGTTTTAGCCAAATGTCGCGGAAGATGATTTTTTAGAAACCATTAAAAAACCGACACAAAAAAACATGTTTTAATAAGCCTTACATACGCACATGTTTACAACAATTAAGTACACATTACAATCCATTTGGGGAAATAGATTCAAGCTTAATCGCAAATATCTATTATGAAAAGGGACCCTGGATTTGCTAATACTGTAAGTATCATACACACTGTGTGTAGGAACAGTATCGAATTGACGTAAAAATTCAACTAAACTCTTCTTAAAATACGTAAAAATCAGTCCATAGTGTATGCGTATGTAACGTGTTGGCTGATACAAATAGTTAATTCGATTATATTTAAAATTGAAACAATAACAAAAACTGATAAAGCTAGTATTATAAAAAAAACTCACAGGTTTGTTTGAACATTTTGCAAAACGTAATATTATGGGGCGCCTAATTCAAGTAACACGAATTTTTGTCAAACTCTATCGTTTCACCATTAAACCTGATACTATTTTTTGAAAATTCCAAATTCTACCTTGATTATTCAAAAACCCCAGGGGTAAACCATCTACCAGTCATTCGATTGATAGTAACTTATGGTAAAAAGGCCTTAAAAACTAAGATAAGGATTTTTTAAATGAAACGATTGTAGAAACAGTCCATTTCTAAGATTTTTAAATGAAAAAAGATTCTATAAGGATTTTGATTTTTGAGATGATATAGGTGAAAAAGACTTAAAAAATGTTTTATTTATCAGCGCAGATAGCCGCCGATGATCTTTAAAATGTTTCGTAGATATCAAGTTTAATGCCCCGTTACTCAAATAGGGCTATCCGATTTTAATTAAACTTAATATTTATAGGCATACAATATATTTATGTACACGATAAGCTTTGGGAAAGAAACCGGAGGTGAAAACGAATGGAGGTGCTTTAATTGAAATCGAATATTTTTTGCGAAGACCCCTAGATTCAAAATTAAATCTTCACGATATTTTAAATACACCACCTTATCCGCATACTGACCATATACCCATTATGCGTGCATAAGCGCTTCCATATTCACTATGCTAACACCACAATCACACATTTTTTGCCAAATATTATTTAAAAATCATGGAGAGCAGACATTTTTTCTTAACTCTGAAATCGGATGTAAAATACCTTTTTTAATGTAGGTAATTCGGAGAAATGAATACATACAATATTACAATTTACTTTCTGCGTATACCGGGTCGTCATTTGGGATCACCCAGCATTATCAGGTAAGTACCGACCTGTAGTTTGTCTGCCTTTACAAGCACTTGCTCTAGAAATTTGATTTGATCTTAATGTATTTTGTTTGCCAGGACAATAATACTTAATCGGCTCATGCCTGTTAGCCGTTTGTGAACCCACACAAACCAACGTTTCGCCAGACATTGCAGCTTGCATCTTCAGAGTGAATAGAACACACAAGCTACAGGTCGGTCTTACCTGATACTGCTGAGTATAGTTTCCTAATGACGACGCGGTTTAAGCCGAAAGTAAATTGTAATATTGACAGTTACTTACAGCTGCATGAAATTAATCCTATATATTGCTGTTATATGAACCTTGATTTAGATAATCTAATAGAAAATGAACTTATTTAGATAACTTCAAGCTATTATATGCTTTAAACCTGAAAAATAAGTTGTTAAAACCAAGTAAAGGTCGTGTTCAATTAGTGTTTGTCATCTCCGTTGATTTTGTTTGGGTTGATCTGGTGTCTAGCCTTTAAATTCTGTTTCGTTTTGCTTGTTCGCAGTCGTAATAATTGTATGAAGGTATTTACCAAACTTAACTCGGAGTTTTTCACCTGGAAATCAATAAGATATGAGATTTGTGTATTATGTTCGACAACTGTCAACTAACATGTAATTTTGGATTGTATGTTTTTTATGAGTAGATAATATTTGGATATAGGTGTGAAGCACATTTTAATATGATTTTGATAATCTTCTTCTTCTTCTTCTAGCCATTTTCTACCCATGTTTGGGTATAGGCCTCTCTCATATGCTTCCATCTTTCTCGATTCTGTGCTGTGTTGTACCAATTAAAACCTCCAGCTCTCTTTATATCATCTCCCCATCGTTGTTGAGGTCTTCCCACGCTTCTTCTTTCTCCCCAGGGTCGCCACTTCGTTACTTTCTCACTCCATCTCTCTGTCGATCTTGCCACGTGGCCCGCCCAGTTCCATTTTAATGTGCTTATTCTTCTTGATATATCTTCGACTTTTGTTTTTTCACGTATCCATTGGTTCATTTTTCTATCTTTTAATGTAATGCCTAATATTCTTCGTTCGACTGCTCTCTGATGTACTTACATTTTAGTCATATTTTTCTTGGTTAGTACCCATGTTTCTGCCCCGTAGATGGTCGCTGGGAGTATGCACTCGTTGTATATGTCTGCTTTTAATTTTAAAGGGATGTTCATTTTCATTATATTACTTAATTTCCCATAGGCTGCCCAGCC